>PVKS010031641.1:0-13038 GCA_004027875.1 Aplodontia rufa | reverse complement strand
GCAGCTTTTTCTCCAGTTAACTTCCTCCAATACCCCCAACAACCCAACAATTCTTCCTGGAACTTATTTCCTTTCTTTACTTTGCAGTGCTGGGGATTGAACCCAGGGCCTTGCACATGCTAGACATGTGTTCTACCACTGAGCTACATCTCCAGCCCACTTTTCAATTTTGAGTTGTGGAGGCTAGCCTCGAATTTTCAGCTCTCTTGCCCCAGCCTACTGAGTCACTGGTATTGCTGGTGTGTACCCCAGCACTGGCTCCTGAAACCTACTGATCCAGGCAAATATTCTCACCCTCACGGATCTAGCACCTCACTTCACTTCTGACTCACCTTGGAATCTGCGATCCTACATGACATTCTTTGCCTTGCTATACTGTGATCACCTGGCAAAGCCAGGGCCCTGGTTAAATTCAGTCCTCTACCCACTCAGCATGTGCAGCCACAGGTATGCAGACATACCCAGGACTGGGCTGATGGGTCTTTACTTATTTATGTATTTATTGGTGATGGGGACACTGCCTTAAGCATGCTCTCTGCCAATGAGCTTCACCCTCACCCCCAATCTCACTTTAAATTCCTGACCACAACCCTCTGTCAATGAGACCTGAGAGCTGCCTAACCATTATACTACATCCCCAAGTCTATTCACACCCTCTCTCCTAGACGACTGCTTCACACCTCCTCCTCCACCTCACTCTCAGCTGACAACCTCTTCCGATTTTGCTAAGAAAATAGAAGCCCTCAGAACCAGAACAGAAGTCGCACAGGCTCCACCGCTCCCCCGCCTACCTGCATCTGTGCCCATCCACTCTGCCTTCCCTCCCACTGAGACAGCTGAATCGTCCATCCGATGTCAGGGCAGCCCCCATTTTGGGCACCAGATGCCGTCCCCACCTGCCTATTCAAGGGCTTCTTGCCAACATTTATCCCCCTTCTTACCCATTCCACCCAAACTTCCCTCTCTCCAGGATTATTTCCATCAGCACACAAAAAAGCTGTGATTTTTCTCTGTTAAAGAAAATCCTCCTCGGGGCTGGAGCAGTAGTTCAATGGTTACAGCATTTGCCTTGCATACTCGAGTACGTGAGTTCAAACCCCAGCATCACGTACACAATGAAGTGTCTGAGCAACGGAAGTCCGTGAAAAAGTAAATAAAGTGATTCTGTCTCTCTCTCTCTCTCTCTTTAAAAAAAAAGAAAAAGAAAAGAAAAAAAGAAAATCCTCCTCAAGACCTCATATCCTCCTCACACTCTCACCCTGTCCTCACTTCCCTTTGTGGCATTACTCCTAGAAGAAATCAACTCTTCTTTGACCTTCAAGCCCTCCCTTCCTATATCCCACTCACTCCCATCAGGAACCACCCCCCACCCTCTCACTCCCCCACCCCGATACCCCAAAACTGCCCTCACTGAGGACTCTCTCTGCATCCTCAAGTACAGTGGTCAATCTCTGGCCCCACCTTCCTGGTACCTCTGTAGCAGTCAGAGTTCATCGCTACCCTCCCTGGTTTCCTCCGACCCCTCCTCTCCTTGGCTGGTGTGCTCCTCTCCTAGGTTCAGATCTTGGCTGCGTACTCTTCTCCGGCTTCTCTCCCTCCCTTCCTAACCTCCTCCAGGGCCTTGGCTTTAAACATCGTTCAGTTGCTGATGACTTCCAAATTGATATCCTCGTCTGAATCCCATCTCCTATTGTTCCTAGGCAGTATCCGGAAGCTGAATCATGGCCACCCACTTCCAACCAGGCTCAGCTTGCTGATTCTCCACAGTCCATAACTGGCCGTCTTTCCTGGAGACATTTGAGTTTTGACTTTCAGTCTAGAGGATGAAGTCCAGGAGCAATGGCACAGGCCTGTGATCCCAGCTCTGGAGGCAGGAGTATCACAGGTCCAAGGCCAGCTTGGGCAACTTAGCAAGACCTTGTCCCTGGGTTTAATCCCCAATACTGAAAAACATAGGATGAAAACTGAGACCTTGCCTCTGCATGGCCTCCGGAGCAGAGGCGGTGGCTCAGTGATCATGGCGGGCTGGTGGACAGCAGCCTCTGCCCTGGGTTGCCTCAGTGTGCAGCACTCCTGCCAGGCTCAACAGAGCCACTGTGGCTTCATCTCCACACCTCACAGGTTTATAGGTGCCTGCCCCTTGAGACCCGTATTCAGTGCTTGTTGTATTTCCTTCCTGCTTTCTTCTCTAGGTACAGGGACATGGTGACACATTCCAGAAGGACACTGCTGAAGAGTCAAATCCAAGGACATTGCTCATCTATCGTGTGCCTTCCATGCCAAGATGGGATTGTCTCTCCTTTGGATTGCACAACCAGCTGGAAACCCACAGGAGAAAGGCCAGCTGGGGAGATTTGTATGGCAGATCCATTCTTGCCCCTCTTCAGAGGCCTAACCTGATCTAGGGAATCCACCAGGCTTTCAAGGTGAATTTTGTCCCCCGCATCCTGGGAACCACAAATGTGAGGCCCAGAGTGCTGCTTGCCATAGCAGGGGTGACTGTCCTCCAAGAAGCCTCCTGAGTGGGCTTCTCAGCAGCGGATGCCAATACAGGGCTCTCTTCCCCTCCTGAAACCACTCAAAGCTGCAATTTTACAAACCAAGAATTAAAGCCTGAAATACTCAATGCCCTGCGGTCTCCCAAAGTGGGAGGATCCTAAAGTAGGATCTGCTTCCCTTAGAAGCCAGGCACTTTGGCAGGAGCTACCGGGTACACGAGCACTCTTGGGGCAATGCTAATCTGCTTTTTCCTCTTCTTCAGATTGTCTGGCAGAGTCTAAATTGAATTATTAATCTAGCCCTATGTGCCTGTGTCACTTTCCCAGACAACCAGTTTATTCATGACTTGCACACTATCAATTTCAGCATGCAATTTGCAAGGAAATTTGACTGATCAGCAATACCATAATTAGTTGCAAATGTCTGTGCTTGTATTTGTTTGGTGTAGGGGCTTTTTCATTAAAGTGACGGAGGCCAATAAATGCCATGACTTTGCCCTGGGCCAAAGTATTAGCAGCGGTTGAGTCATGGACCAGAGACAGACCTCAGGGTAAAGAGACTGAGGGGACTAAAGACTGCAGCACCAGGAGCTGTGTTTTCATCCTAACATATTGTGTTCACCAAGAGTAAGCCAGGTTGGGCAAAAGACGACCTGTGCAATCCATGAAGGGGAAGAGATCTAGAGTTGCTGGGCCTGGCTTCCCCACCAAAGTCTCCCCAGGTCTGCTGGCAAGCCTCCAGGAACAAGCGAGCCCCTTACCTGGTGGAGCGCCTCTACATCTGAGAGTGCTTTTCCATGCCTGGGCTCCCACTTGCCAGTTGTAAGTTACCCTGAGTTCTGGTCTCAACTCAAACTCTCACATTGCATAAGTAGAGGCAAGTCTCTAAGCCTCGTTTTATCCAACTGAAAAACAGGATATCATCCAATTGTCCTGCCTCAAGAATTACAACAGTCAAGGTTCCTAACTGCAAATAAAAGAAAGTGATTCTTTTTTTTTTTTAATTGCTGGGGAGGGAACCCAGGACCTACACCCCCAGCCCTGATAATTAATATATTGGTTACATTGAGTTAAGCAGGAAAAGAATAAGATGATTGAGCAGCTCAGAGAATCTCTGGGCAGAGCAGAGAAGCTGTCCCAGAGGCTACGCAGCCAAGAACAATGCCCCAAATCACACTACCCCAAATCACACTACGGAGCTAACTTACAGCCATAATTGTCCCTGCTATTATCATGCACCAGACTCTGCAGGCTGGGCTGCAGGCACCCCTGCCAGCACCCTCCAGTGTTACCATCTCCATCCACCTGAGAACACCAGCCCGTTGCACCTTAGTTCAGAGAACTCTGTGGTCCTTGCTTTTCTGCCCTTGCCCAGCCATGGGGAGGGTGGGAAAAGCCTGCACAGGGTGCCACCAGTCTCTTTGGTGGGAAGTGGGCTCCACCTCATAATGAAATTTTTCCATCACAGGAAAAGGGCTCAAGTCCTGGGTAGCCAAGAGGAAAACCAGAATCAAACAAGATATGAATGTTAGCTAGGCCCAGTGCACTCACTTGTAATCCTAGCAACTTTGGAGGCTGAGGCAGGAGGATTTCAAGGTTGAGGTTGGCCTGGGCAATTTAACAAGAGCCTGCTTCCAAATAAAAAGGGTAATAAATGTAAGGTTGCTCAAAATAAAAAAATAAAATAAAATTAAATTAAATTTAAAAAAAGGGTAATAAAAATTAATTAATTAATTAATTTTAAAAAAGGAGATGTAGCTCAGTTGTAGAATACTCCTGGGTTCAATCCCTAGTATCCCCCCAGAAAAAAGTTTTGTCCAGTTGTTAGACCCCATATTCTGATTTAAGTTCATATTATAGGTTTCACTGATGCCTGAACAGGTCTCTTTCTCTCTCTCTCTCTCTCTCTCTCTCTCTCTCTTTTAAGAGATAGAAGGACAGTGAGAAAGAGAGAATCAATTTTATTTAGTTTTTCATGTGGCTTTCATTGCTCTGACACCTCCTTGTGTACGTAGTGCTAGGATTCAAACCCATGTCCTGACCTATGCCAGGCAAGTGCCATAACCACTGAGCCTCCACTCCAGCACCCTGAACAGGTCTCTTGAATCAAGGGTTGAAGGCCTAGCAGTGTGTGTGCTCTGCGGGCTCGAAGTACCATCAACCAGCCTGAGCTCAGCGGAGCTGGTGGGCAGGGCAAGTGTGGGACCCCACCAGAAGCTGCAGGGTTCAGCATTTCTGAACCATTTTTGGTAGTTTGCCTAGCAGGTACTTGCAGTCTGAGAAATGGGGTTGAGCTGTTGCTTTCCCCCACCAATATAGAGAATTCTAGAAATAGCACCTGGTGTTTCAGACTGTAATTAAAAAAAATTATCCCCCAGGTAAAATCATAAATGCTTAGCCATAACCTCTAAGGCTAAACTCAGGCATGTCCTATGGTCCAACAATCCACTCTTAAATATGTATTCCCAGCAGAGAGGCATACATACATATCCCAAAAGACATGTACAAGTTGTAATAGCCAAAGCTGGAAGCCACCCAAATTTCCATCACCAGTGGAATGAATAAATAAATTGTGGCATAGTCATAAAATGGAATATAGCAACAAGACTCAGCAAAGTATTTTATCTTCAACAACATGAGTGAATCTCATTCAGCAAGAGAAGCCAGGCATAAAAATAGTCCCTACTATAAGATTCCATTGACATAAAGTTAAAAAACAGGCAAAACTAATCTACATGACAGTGGTTACCCCAGAATAGTGACTTGGAGAGGGTGCAACAGACTTTGGGGGCTGGGGATGCTCTGTTTCTTGTCACACAAGTGATTACGCAGGTATGATAAAAGGAGTGTACATTTAGGATTTGTGCACTTTTCTATATGTCTATTTAAAAGGTTACTTTAAAAAGGGAGGGACTAGAGCAGTGGCTCAATCGTTGGAGCACTTGCCCAGCATGCACAAGGACCCAGGTTCAAACCCCAGCACCATAAATACAACTAAGTGTTGGAGAAACAAAGACCTGATGAAAAAAATAAATAAAATTGATTCTCTCTTTCCCTCTCTCCCTCTCTTTCTCTTAAAAAAAAAAAAAAGGCAGGGGTGGGTGGTGCACTGGAGTGGTGGCTCAGTGGTTATGGCACTTGCCTGGCATGCATGAGGATGCAGATTCAAACCCAACACCACGTACACAAAACAGTGTCAGCGCACCGGCAGCCACATGAAAAACTAAATAAAATTGATTCTCTCTTTCTCTCTCTTACTGTCCCTCTCTCTCTCTCTCAAAAAAAAAAAAAGAAAGAAAGAAAGAAAGAAAGAAAAAGAACAGGGCGCTGTGGAGAGTACCTATAATCCCAGTGGTTCAGGGGACTGAGGCAGAAGAATCGCAAGTTCAAAGTCAGCCTCAGCAACTTAGACAGGCCCTAAGCAACTTAGTGAGACCCTGTCTCAAAATTAAAAATTTTATTATTTGTTTTTTTGGAACTGGGGGTCGAACCCAGGACTTGCGAATGCCGCGCAAGCGCTTTGCCACTGAGCTACATCCCAGCCCCAAAATTAAAAATTTTAAAAAATGATTGGGGGTACTGCTCAGCAGTAGAGAGCTTGGTTAGCACGTGCAAGATCCTGGGTTCAATCTCCAGAAATAAATAAATAAAAAGCTGGCACAGTGGTTGGGGTTGTAGCTCAGTGGGAGAGTCCTTGCCTGGCATGCACAAGGCCCTGGGTTCAATACCCAGTATGAAATAATAGAAAAGAAATAAAATAAAAATAAATTATCCCTCTGACCCAACCTACTCCATGCAGGAACTCCAGGGAGAGCCCAGAAACAGGCCATCTCTCTATGGTGAGTTCTGTTGATACTCAGTTACTTGGGTTTTCTAAAGTTCTCACATCTGATGTCAGCAACCAGAGCTGTGGGGACACCGGAAAAGAGGGAGGTGGTTTAGTGAATGACTGTCCCCAAGAGGGAGTTGAGGGTATCTGAGGGCACAAAGGAGGCCTGCAGAGGGCTGGCTCCCTCCTTGCAGAGCAGACCATACAGACCACTGTCAAGGCCAAGTTGAGGTCATCTCCCCACAGGCCTTCCAAGAATCATGCTGCTCAGATAAACCCCTTCCTTAGCCCTCTGGGGAACTAAAGGAGAGTGCATTTTATTGTTGGGCTAGGGCAGGGGTCAGCAGAGGGGCTGAGCTGGGACCTACTTCAAACTTGGCCTTGGCCTTTGTTTCTCTAGAGTCTTTCTCCATTGCTTGAGCGCTCCCGGATTGTCAAGTCCCTGCTGGCTCTGCACAGATACTTAGGGCAAGAATGGACACTTGATTAGTTTCCAGTGATGTTCACCTAAGTGGGGATAGGGTGCTGGAGTAATGGCCCCACCTGTACCTTTAGAGGGCAAGCTCCCCACCCCAGACATACAGAGGAAAGGGAAAGAGGGATTCATCACACCTTCCAAGGTCAGGAGACCTTGCACCTTTGTGCACAGAGGGCCACCAACTGTTTCTGTAAAGGGCCAGTTAGTAAATCTTGTCAGCCTTGCAGGCAATGGGTGCCTGAGGTCTGTGTCACAGATACTCAGCTCTGTCTTGGAGTGTGGGAGCAGACAGAGACAGTATGGAAATGATGGGCATGGCCTTGTGCCTTTATTCATGCAACTGAAATTTGAATTTCATATAACTTTTACATGTCATGAAGTATTATTCTTCTTTAGGTTTCTTTTCAACTGTTAAAAATGTAAAAACTATTCTTAGCTCATAGGCTGTACAAAAACAGGCAGCAGGTCAGATCTGGCCTTTGGGTCATAGTTTGCCAATTCCCTCTTCTAGAATGTGCTATCCTGAGGCTCAGACTCCCTCCAGTCACTGAGGCACAAAGTCATGTTTTATCACATGGGTGGTAATAAAGTGGCCAATGGTTTTGGTTTGCTAGGATTTGGGATTTGGGATGCTAAAACCAGGACAGTCCCAAGCAAACCAGGATAGTTGGTCACCCTCTGTTGTGATCGTTAATCCAGAAATACAAAGGTTTCAGGTGGCAGTCAGCCAGGGCATAGTGTGGCCCCCTAGAGTCTGCCCTATGCACTACATAGTCCTCACTGGTTTCCTTAGGGCTTAGTCCCATTGTGGGTAGCCCTCCACAGGGAGGTGGCCCGTCCTCCAGATGAAAAAAAAAATTAAAAAAAAAAACAAAACTCTGTGGTCTGGGCGCTCTCAAAAGGCAGGAAGTTGAATCATCAACGCTGGTAACGTCTCCGGCAGCCCGTGGGTCTGCCTGGGGAGCTCAGGGCTCCAGGCCCACAGGTCTGGCTGCGCACTTTCTTGCTTTCTCTCTCTCTCCTCTCTCTCCCCACAGGAAAGCTCCAGAGTAAGGCTTATTAAGAAATGAGAGCTGTTGAGTAAGCTAGGGAGCAGAGCAGATGGCAGGTTGATCCGGTTCCCACCCAACTTTGGTCTGTACTGTGTGGCTTTCAATGACTCCTTTACCCTCTCTGTTTCCTGGCTTTGAGTTCTACTTCAGAAATGCTGATTCTTGAAATCCTCAGGAATTAAGAGTGTAAGTGGTGACCAAAGTGGAGGACCCTTAGCTTTAGCAGGGATGAGGGATGCTCAGATACATACCCCTATCTCCTGATTGCCTGGGAGCAAAACCTGACCAATCACCCAAGTGCAGGCTGAAAGGGCTGGATTTAGGGGGATGGAGGAAGGGACAGGAGAGGAAGACCTTGTAAAAGATGGAGACCTGTAGATGTCGACAATAACCATGCTACTATGGTTTATTTAGAACTTCCTATGTGCCTATCTAGCCCCTGGATGATCTCATTTGCTCTTCACAATGACTTTTTTTTTTTTTTAAAGAAAGAGTGAACAGTGTGAGAGAGAGAAGGAGAGAAGCAATTTTTATTTAGTTTTTCATGTGACTTTCATTCCTCGGACATTTTGTTGTGTATCACAATGACTTTTTAAGGTAAGGATTATCAGTCAATCATAGTGGCACAAGTCTGTAATCTCAGTGACTCAGTAAGCTGAGGCAGGGAGATCTCAAGTTTGAGGCTAGCTTCAGCAACTTAGACTCTGTCTCAAAATAAAAAAGATTGAGGAGGGGCTGGAGCAGTGGCTCAGCAGTTCCAACACTTGCCTGGCATGTGCGAGGACACAGGTTCAAATCCCAGCACCTTGTACACAATGAAGTGCTGGAGCAATGAAAGCCACATGAGAAACTAAAATTGATTCTCTCTTTCTCTCTCTCATTGTCCCTATCTCTTAAAAAAAAAAAAGGTTGGGGGTGTGGCTTAGCAGTAGACCACCCCTGAGTCCAATCCCCAGGACCAAAACAAAATAATAATAAATAAATAAAAAATAAAGATAAGGATTATCATTATTTCCATTTTATAAGTAACATGAGGTGATAAATTCATTGTCCAAGGGCACCAGCTACCCATTAGTGGAGCTGGCACTAATCCCCACATTAGACTGAATCTTTGACAGGTTCAGGCTTTGGAAGCCCACAGGTATCTGGAGGAAGGATGAACTTCCTAGAAAAATCAAGCGGAGGGTGGGGGAGAAAGTGTTCTTCCTTCCTCATGCTGCATGAAAACACTAAGAATAGTAAGAAGTCTGGGGTGTGCAGGGCTTGGGGACTGTGCCCCCAGACAAGGAGAAACGTCCTCAGCAGACTGTCCAGATGGTCTCCTGGGGCCTGATGAGGAGTTGGGACACACAGCACGATTCTGCTGCAGAGCATAACTGAACATTTACATTCTGAGCAAGAACAGCTAGCCCTGCTCCTCCAAGGGGGCACCCCATCCACTCAGCGTGGGTGCTGCGCTCAGGGCTCAGATGTGGACCACAAGCCCTACCCTCTACACCTTGTGGTCTCCCTCTTCCAATATGAGAGAGGGGACAGTGAGGGCTCAGGAGGGTTTCACAGAGGACCAGCCTTAGCAGAGGACCAAGTGCGTGAAGAACCAAAGGGTCACCAGTGTGCGTCAGTGTGCTTTTGGGCATGCTGACCTCAGTGACACAGCTGGCAGACAATTCCAGGGAAAGAGGCCAATCTAGGTTTCCCAGCCAGGTACTGGACCCCAACATGAGCTCAGGCCAGGCCTAGGGTTGTCTTCTCCCCATGAGTAGCAGATTCAGAGCCAGGCATCCCTTATCCTTTCTGGGGCACCATAAAATCTAAGAAGCGTTTTGTTCCTATCAGCTACATGGGCATCTACTGAAATTGGTAAGGATGGGGCTCCAGAGGCCTCACTAGCTTGAGGACCTACTGGGGCAGTCCTGGGTAATGCCTTGGGGAGGAGAAAGAGGGCCTGGAATTTGGGAGCAGGGACTAAGGCTAGCCTCCTGACCCCCACTTGGGACTGTCGCAGACAGCTAGGCCTCATGAGCCAAATCATCCTTGCAGACATTTGGCTTCCATTATCTGGCTATTTTGGGCAACCCCGGGCTAGACTTGATTATTGCAAACCCGAAAGAGTTCTTTATTAGACATGGCTGGCTCACCCTCCTAAATCAGTGTTTTGAGCCCCTGGGGTCTGGTGGCAAGCACATCACCCCATGCCACCCTCCAGGCCGGCTGGCAGGAAAGAAGAAGCCAACCCAAGGCTTCTGCACAGAGTACACACTCAAGGGCACACGTGGGGCTGAGGGCAAGCGGAGGCACAGGGCAGGCGGGCAGGTCTGGCCCCTGCCCTCTTCCCTACCCCTGCCAGTCCTCCTCATTATCTGACCCCTGAGAAAGGTCAGAATGGGTCTGGCTGGTTAAGGACCCTGTGGGATTGTGCCTGCTGCCTGCTGGCTGTTCCCTACAAGTGCCAGCATGGGTGTGGGGCCTCCACAGTCCAAAGGCCACCAACAGCCCAGCAACTGGGAGTATGTGGAGAGGGGTGGTTATTAGCCAGGGAGGGGCCTCGTATTGGAAAGTTGGAGGGTGAGAGGAAGAGGCTGAGTACAGTGCACATTCAGGGGCTTGAAAACCTCTCTGCCTGCCAGCCAGGCTGCCTCAGTTTCTCTTTACCTCACAGCCTGCTGCCTCTGGATATAGCTTTCCAGAATAGCTGTTCCTGTCCCTGGGTGACAAATCTCCTGTAGGATTTGAGTGAGATGTCACCAGGCTATGAGGCACCTGGAGTAAGTCCTTGCCCTGCTACTCTACTCCCCCGAGGCGTTCATTTGTCCTTATCAGAGGCAGACGCTATCAGTCTTGTTAATGGTGGAATTTCTGGCGCTGGCTGGTGGGTCAAGGAGAAGGTTGGGTCAAGGTGCTTTCCAGTTCTCCCAAGTGGCCTAGGTGGGTTCCTCTGCCTCCCTGATCACAGGTGGGGCAAAATGGGTTCCATGGGGCTCCAAGTGCCAAGAGAGAGCTCCTGGAGGATGCAGTGTGACTGGACCAGAGCAAGAAAGACTATCTAGGGTCGGAGCTGTGGCTCAAATGGTTACGGCACTTGACTGGCATGTGCGAGGATGCAGGTTCGAACCCCAGCACCACAGACACAACTAAGTGGTGGAGCAAGGAAGGCCACATGAAAAACTAAATAAAATTGATTTGCTTTCTCTCTCACTGTTCCTCTATATTTTAAGAAAGAGAGAGAGAGTAAGAGAGAGAGAGAGAGAGAGATTGTCCAGTCCAACAGTCAGTCAGGGCTGCTCTTGTCTGATGACTTTGCCTTTAAGGGGCTGCAGGTGAGAAGCCTGCTAGAGGTGGTACAGAGGGAAGGTGGAACTAGTTGAGGGATGAAACTTTCAGAAGCTGGAAGAGGCCAAGAAGGATCCTCCCTCAAGGCTTCAGAGGGAGCCTGGCCTTACCAACACCTTAATATCAGATGTTCAGCCTCCAGGACTGGGGAATAAAACCTGTAGTTTTAAGCCAACCTGATGGTAGGACTTTAATATAGTCCTAGGACACTGACATACCCAGGCTGTTTCTGCTCCCTGGAGTGAACGCCCCCAAGCCTCCCTAGCCAGTTCTCTTACTTTCTTTCCATCACCTGCTCCATGCACCCACCTCTGTGTGCCCCAACTCTGAGCCCTTACTTATTCAGTAGATCTGTAAGGTTTGCTGGCCAGTCTGTCTCCCTGACTGAACTGCAGGGCCTGACCTATATAGCATGATGCCCAGCACATGGTAGGTGCACCTTAAACGTGAGATGGATCTGCCCAGGAGTGATGAGCTCCAGTCAGGTTGGATGTGACATCTACTCTTTCACAGCCTGGCCTAGCTCAGGTTGGGGACATGGTAGTCCTCAGAGGCCACAGCATCATCCATACAGGTCATCCCCAGCTCCCTCACTCTCCAGTTCCCTCCTGGCCTTGTGGGATTCTGAAGAACTTGGGGAAATTCCTAACCTTTCCTTTCAGTTGGGCCATTGGGCCTCGAAGTCAGCCACAACATAACTGCTCAGGTCCCTCCAACAAGGGGACTGTGTCTGTGGCCCGATGACTCATGCACACTGCTTCATCCCGCAACCTTGGGCGGGACTTGTGCTGGGGATGGTGCCAGCCAGTTCAGCCAGGAGCCTGGACATCCTGTTGCCCCAATCTGGTCCGTAGGAACAGAGTGTACTGGAGGCTTCAGGACAAAACTCTGGATGCAGGGAAGCAATGCTCATTTGAAACTAAGATCTGAGTGATAAAAGGCACCAGATAGGAGAAACAGCAAGTACCAAGTCCCTGAGGTAGGAATGAGCTTGGCATGATCAAGAGCTTAAAAAAACATAGGGGAGCCTGGGGTAGAGTGAAAAAGAGAGATCAGAGATAAAACCTGTGATTAGATTAGGCCCACCTCAATAATCCAGGTTGGACTCTCCCCGCCAAGTAACTTTGGCCATGTAAAGTAACATATTCATAGGTCCTGGGGAATGGAACACAGACATCTGAGGGCAGGCATTATTATGCCTACAATAGTATTTTGCTCATCCTCGTCTCTCTCCTGTTCTCCATTTCTCTCTCTCTCTTTTTTTTTTTTTGGTGGGTGGGGGTGGAACCAGGAATTGAACCCAGGGGCACTTAACCACTGAACCACACCCCCAACCCTTTTTATTTTTTTTATTTTGAGACAGGGCCTTGCTACATAGCTGAGGCTGGCTTTGAACTTGCAATCCTCCTGCCTCAGTCTCCTGAGTTCCTGGGCTTACAGGTGTGCACCACCACCCCAGGTCTGTTCTCCCTTTCTGTTTATCTATCTACGTATCTATTTGGATTTGAACATGGAATTATTGACCTGTTACCAGGCCACAGTTTATCTCTCTTCTTATCCCTTTATCAAATATCAACAGGTTATTTATCAATCATTCCTCCAAGGCTTTGATCTTTGTATCTGACAATAAAATAGGCCCTGTGCGTGCTACGCAAGAACTCTCCCACTGAGCTACATCCCTAGCCCTTAATAAGCTGACTACTACTTTCTTCTTCTCCTTCTCCTTCTCCTCCTCCTCCTTCTTCTTCTTCTTCTTCTTCTTCTTCTTCTTATTCTTCTTCTTCTTCTTCTTCTTCTTCTTCTTCTTCTTCTTCTTCTTCTTCTTCTCCTTCTTCTTCTTCTCCTCCTTCT
>PVKS010031640.1:0-23236 GCA_004027875.1 Aplodontia rufa | reverse complement strand
GTCCATCCATCCATCCATCCATCAATCCATCCATCCACCCATCCCTCTATCCACCCACCCACCTGTCCATCCATCCATCCACCTGCACCATGCACCCATCCATCCACCCAACCACCCACCCATCCATCCATCCACCCAACCACCCACCCATCCATCCATCCATCCATCCATCCCTCCATCCATCCATCCATCCACCCATCCATCCATCCCTCCATCCCTCCCTCCATCCACCCACCCACCCATCCTTCTCTCTTCCCTTTCACCCACCCACCATGCTGTGCCCCAGTGTTTTGCTGGATGTCCACTGCCTGGCCTCTCCACCATTGCTGGAGAAATGACAGGGAACTCAGATTCCGAAGCCGGAGGGAGCTGGGTTCCATCTGGGCTCACCCGTTGGCTGGTTGCCTCGGGTGGGTGACAGGCGCCTCTGAGTGTGTCCTCCTCTCTGTGAGGGTGATTCCTCAGTACCAGGGAAGGAGGAAATGACAGGCGACCTGCTCAGCGCTCCGTGCTGGGTCAGACCCAGGGCGTTATTGGCTGAGCACCTACTCTGTGCAGAGGCAGCGCTGCACATGCTGCACTCAGACTTGGGGTCTGAGTGGGACCCCAAGTGCCACTTTTCTGCCACTGTCACTTCGCTTCTGGTTTTTGCTTTGCTGCAAGTACACTGCGTGGCTTCAGGCAGCCCCTGCACCTCAGTTTCCCCATGTGCACCGTGAAAGAGGGGACTAAATGGTCTGTAGGGCTGCAGGCAGAAGAGGGGAGAGCAAAAGCCAGGGGCCACCATCCCCCTCTGCAAATTCTGATCATTCATTCATTCAACAAGCGCAATATATGCTGGGCTCCTGTTGGTGCCTGGCAGGGCTCAGCATGGGGACACAGAGAGGGGCAAAGGCTTCTGTTCCCTGGGAAGGAAACACAGTAGCCAAGCTTTCACAGCAGGTGAAGCCTATTCACAGGAGAGGGGAGCCTGCCTGGACAGGCAACAGGGGCCTGGGAGCCTCCAAGAGGACCGCTGCAGGGTCTGAGAGCTCCCCGGATGAGCTGAGCCACCCTGCAGAGGCGCGCAGGGAACAGAGTGCCAGGCAGAGGGAAGAGCAAGCAGGAAAGCCCGGGGGTGGACTCAGACTGCTGGGGAAAGGGACCCGGGCCAGCGACCCTGCCAGCCCTCCATGGGGACATCTTTACCTGGCTTCTGTCACATCACATGGAATCCAGTGAGTAATTACCAGTGACGTTGTTTCTGCTATCTGGGAGAGCGGAAGCCTGCCAGCTCTTTCTTATGATTCTCTCTCATTTTAACGATCTGCGCTTCAAAATTATGTCCCCGCGTCCCGAGGCCTCTGGGTACCAGGTATATTTCTTCAAATCCCAATAAATAAATACAGTGAATCCATGCTCTTTGAGGGATTTTTATGGGCCAGTCTGCCAGGGAAATGGGCTGGTTGCCTCGGAGGGCTGAGCTGATGGAGCTGGCGAGGTAATTAGCTACTGAGTTATGGGGGCCACTTGAAGCCTAATTATTGAGAGATCCGAGGTGCCGGCCTCATTTGGGCCCAGAGTTACACAGCACTGCAAAGACTCTGGCATAGGGTTTCCTTTGGGGTGCAGACTGGAGGAAGGCTGCTAGGGCTTGAAGGTAGTGGCCAGCGGGTCACAGAGCATGGGGTGTGCTGGGGTGGAGGCTGGGCAGGGCCATGCTGTGCTGCCTCTTCCAGGGGTGTCTTATTTCTTCTTCTTCTTTTTTTTCCTTTCGTATCAGGGGTTGAACCCATTAAGCCAATCCCCAGTCCTCTTTATTTTCTATTTTGAGACAGGTTCTTGCTAAGTTGCTTGGGGGCCTCACTACATTGCTGAGGCTGGCCTCGAACTTGCAATCCTCCTTCCTCAGCCTCCCTTGTTGCTGGAATCACAGGCATGCCCCACTGCACCTGGCAGCTCATTTTTTATTCCTTTGGTGGCTTCCTGCACTCATTCCTAGGATCTGCTTCCATCTTGCTCTGCTGGCTCCTTAGCACATGATGGGTCACGTCCCCGTCAATCCATCACAAGTCCAAAATCACATGTATGGAAGATGCAGTGCACTGTGGAGTGTCAGCCGCTTCCCGCCGCCATCCTGGGGCTGCCTGGAAGCCACAGCTCACTGCTGCCCTGCACCACAGCACGATGGAACCGCTCATCATCAGCCAGGAAAAGACTGAAATTCACAGTTCCTAGTGCAGTTTCTTCCAAACGCACATCGCTGTCACATCACAGGGGCAGAATATCTAAGTTGGACCTTTGAGATTCGGGACGGGCTGTTTATCTATTTGTTGTCAAATAGTGAATGACTGGGCTCAGTCGTTCACCCACCCAACCGTTTCTTCCTTCAGTCAGGAAGCAGGGACACCCGCGCTGCCTTGGGGTTTGGTGTGCGGGCTCAGGAGGGGAGACTTCTACGAGCTGAGTGCCCGACAGTTGGTGCACAATGTATGTTTGTTGCAAGAACGCAGGGTCCCAGGTCGCCAGCCCCAGTGCTGTAATCAGCTCCCTCGCAGGCGGAACAGGTGTAGACTGCGTGCGTGGGAGGGTTACGTGTGTGCGCGTGTGCCTCTGTGTGTGTGGGGCGCGTGTGCATCTGCGTGTTCCTGTGTGCGTGCATGTATTTGGGGGTATGTGTGCCATTGTGTGTGTGTGTGCGGGTACACGTGCATGTGCATGTGCCTGTGTGTGTGCATATGCGTGCACGTGTTTAGGGGTACATGTGTATGTGTGTGTTAGTGGTTCATGTATATGCACGTGTGTCTCTGTGTGCGTATGTGTGTGTGTTTGGGGATATGAATGCATGTGCATGTGCCTGTGTGCATGTTTTTGCGTATGTGTGTATGCACGTGTGTCTTTTATGTGTATGTGTGTGCCTTGTGTGTGTTGGGATATGTGTGCTGTTGTGTATGTGTGTTTGGGGGCACATGTGTATGCACATGTGCCCATGTGTGCATATGTGTGTGTGGGTACATGTGAATGTTCTTGTGCCTGGGTGTGTGTGGGGTATGCGTGTGTGCGTGTATGTGCACATGGGCACGCAGCCTCTCTTGCACATCCTAACTGAAAGGCCCTATGCACCAATAGGGGAGATGCCCAGGGCATCCAGTGTCCCATGCAGGTCACCATGCCTGTGCCGGGAGAGCTGTGACAGCCTCCTCCTTGGCCTCTCCACTTCTCCCTGCCTCCTTGAACCTGGCCCCTCATAGCAGGCCAGTAAGACAGAGCAGGTCACCGCTGCGCCCCAGCGCTCCAGAGGCCCTTCCTGGGCTGGAGGCCGTGTCCAGCAGGGTCTGCAGAGCCCTGCACAGCGCACCCCTCCTCCCCACCCTGGGTCTCTGCTGCTGCCACTGAGGTCTCCTGGTGGCTCCCCGGCCTCTGCTGTCCTGGTCCGCCAGGTTCCCCGTGCCCCCTCTTAGATGCTGCCTTCCTGACTCTGCGCGATCTCTCCCCAGCTCTCGTGTCATCGTGACTCTTCACGGCCGCTCGCGGGACACATTTGCTTGTTCCTCCTGTCCCTCCTCCCGCGAGCCCTTCAGCTCCCCGAGGGCGAGTGTTCTGTCTCCTTTGTCACTGCTGCTTTTTCAGTGTCTGGACAGCGGCTGGAATGTCATAGATGCTCGGTAAATAGCCTTTTTTGGATGAATGCACGAATGTTCTTCTCTTTCTTTTTCTGGGCTGAGGACTGAACTCGGGGCCTTGCGCGTGCTGGGCAAGCGCTCTGCTGCTGAGCTAAATCCCCAACCCCTGTACTTCTCTTTAAAAAGGAATTTCAAACCTTTATTTCACTGGTTTCTTTTTATGTGTTGCCGAGGATGGAGCCCAGTGTCACTTTACCACCGAGCTGCAAGCCCAGCCCCAGACGCATGAACGAGCTGCTGGCACCCAGCAAGCGCTAAATAGCTGCTCAACGAAAGGTGGGGACAAGGGGTCACATCATGTGCACAGCGGGGCAGCACCACCATGCAGGTGGGGCTGGCCATGGCTCCACAGGGTAGGGGACTTGGCTGCGACAGTCCTAGGAGCTCACGGTGCTTGGGCTGACGGAGGATGAATAGGAGTTTGGCAGATGGTTCACACGGGAAAGGGTCCAGCGGAGAGCGATGTCCCATCATTTAGGAAGAATTGATGAGGCTCAGGGTCAACAAAGCCAGGGCTGAGACGGAGACCCAATCCCAAGAGTGCAGGGTCTTGAATGTCAGATTCACCCCTGGGGGACCCCGGGCCGCGAGGGCACAGTTCTGTGGGAATTCCACAGCCGCCTCTTCCCGCTGTTGGGGATGGTGCAGAGCAGGACCATCTACAGCTCAGGACGGAGACGGTCAGGGCCGATCGGAGTTGGGGACATCAGGGACCAAAAGGAGGGTGAAGCCAGAGGCTGGGCTGCAGAGCAATCTCCCGTATGGGTGCTGAGATCATAAAAGGGAAGATGATTTCCCAGGTCCCTAAGCCGCAAGCCTCTGGGACGGCCCCACCCGTTGGTGGGTTCCCGTTCTCCCCCCTCCTGTTTCCCTTAACAATTTTTATTATATATGTTTTTCTGGCTCTTGGATACTTGGTGTGCTATATATTAAGCAGAGTGGCAGCTGTGATATTACAAAGCGAAACGAAACACAAAATTTATGGCGGTAAATTCTTCTCTCTTCGGGGTGGTTAATTATCTTAATTACTTTTATTATCTTTTATCTTTTAAGATCCTAAATTGCTTATTTCTGCCTCTCCTGCCAAAGGCGGCCACATATCTTTCGCTGGTGCCTGTGGAGCAAAGACCATCGTATGCACAACTTTGGGGTGAAATTTGAAGGAATTTTGATTTACACCCGACTTCTGCTTACGATTCTAATCGCACCAACGGCTGGAAACAAAGTTCCGTGGAGCGTCGGACACAGGATCCGAGTGGGAGGGAAGCTCTTCTTCCCGCTTCCTCATCTCCTCTCTGCATTCTTTGCGGGGAGTGGGGAGAACCTTTCCTCGCCAGGAAATCTTCCTTTAAGAAAGGGAAGAATTACGTTTCTGGAAAGTGGTCACACTTACCCTGGAAAAGGCAAAGGTGATTTCCTTTGAAATGATCCATTCCTGGGAAACATTCTAAAGTAAAGAATGGGAAAAGAAATCACCAGGGTCCTAGAACTGGGGATATTTGAGGTTGGGGGTTTGGTGACAGCTCTGCCGGTGGAGGATGGCTGGCGCTGGGGAGCCCTGGTGTACTGCAGGCCGGGTACCTAGGGAGTGGCCATGAGGGCAGGGTGGCGGCCTGGGGTTAAGAGCTCAGCTTTGAAAGACACAGCTCAAGGTTGGTGGAGGCTGGAACCAGGCCACACCCTATCCCCAGAGCTTCTTGGACCAAATGGATGGTGGAATTTGGAATGCATGAGCAGGTAGAAAAGGGATTGTCACCAGAGAAGCCCTCCAGGGAGCTAGACTTGTAGCATTATAACTGGAAGCTAGGTCACAAGGCTCAGGTACACTTGGTTTCAAATTCTGTCTTTGCCAAGTTTGAGCTGTGTGACTCAGGCACAAACCCTAACCCTCTCTGTGCCTCATTTTTTTCATCTCCACAATGGGCATGATCATAATGGTACTGCCTTCTTGGAGCTGCTGTGAAGGATGAATAAAACCGTGGCAGGTGTGTGATGCTTGAGCTCTGCTATCTCTGAAAGGTGATGGGAAACTAAAGCTCAGAGAGGTCAAGTTGTCCATCTAAGGTCACACAGCTTCCTGCAGAGAGACGACATCTTCATCCTCCTGTCTCTTCTGATTCTTTTCGGAAACTGGGATTCTGCAAACTCAGGCTGGGGTGCGAGTCCCTGCACAGGAGGGTGAGAGGGGCCCTGATGATCAGAGAAGTTGGTGTGGGGAGCTCACAGTCACTGAAAGGCAAGGACAGTGTCTTTGGTTTCCTTTGCTGAAAATCACCTGGTGAGGTGACAGGAGGTGGCATTGGAGAGGGACAGGTAATCCCTTCACACTTGGGGGAGCATGGGAGTGTTTGGGGGGCTCCCTGAGCTTCCGTAGGGTCCCAGGATGGCAGCCGTGTTCCCAAGGCAGCACCCACCTCGCCTGGCCTGGTGCAGAGGCACCTGGCAGCCCTTTCTGACCTGGTCCCCTCCCCTCACCAATGCTCCATGCCCTCTTGCTGTCTGCCCTTCTTAGAGGCCGATCAGGGTCTTCCTCACTTTTAGCACAGAGAACCCCACAACGCAGGGACACCTGGTCCCAGGCAAACCTGGGACACGGTCACCTTGAATCCTGATTGTCGTCGACAGTTCTCATGGCCCACTCTGCGTCTGTGGCCCTCTGTCTGTCTGTCTCCTTCCACCTGTTCGTCCTCCTTGGCTTCTCTCCTTTCTGTCCCTGTGAACCCCTCTCGTCCCACCCTTGGACCAGAAAAACACCACCTCCACCTCTCCAGGGAGATTGGCAGCCAGGAGGGAGCAGGGGACAGGAGGCGGCCAGGCTGTCTGCGGAGGGGAGGGGCTGCAAGTGGGGGAAGGGCTGCGATTCCCCAGCCCCACAGGGACCCCCTAAGGGCCTGGCGGTCCTGCAGGTGGACCTGTGTATGTGTGTGCATGTGTGTGCACGTGTGTTGTGTGTGCGTGTGTGCATGTGTGCGCACGTGTGTGCTGGCATTGCGTGCGTGCTGTTGCGTGTGCACATGTGTGCATGTGTGTGCGTGTGTGTATTGTATTGCATGCATATGTGTGTGTGTGTGTGTGTGTACACTCACCCACGCCTAGGCTCTTGGTGGCAGGGTCTGCAGAGGCCTTTCCTGGGGGAACAGGGCACCCGACCCTCTTTGCCAGGGGGTGCCCCATGCTGTGTTCCTCTCAGGGACGGTGGCCTTTAGGGGCAGCTGGAGTGAGAGATGCTGGCGGACCAGGACAACAGGATTCAGGACTAGGGGAGCTGGGGCCTGCACAGCTCCTGAGGCCCTGCGCAGGTCTCCGCTCAAGGCCATCGAACGTGAGCTGTGGGGTTGGAGTTTTAATTTCACTTAATTCTGAGTTGAGTTTCACGGTGGATGCTCCACTCAGCCGCGGTGGCGCTCTGAAGTGCGTTGGGACGACCTGGGCCACACGGATCTTCCTTCTCAGCCACAGCATTGGAACCAAGGTGGCTCCCAGGGTTTGCTCCACAGCCGACTTCCAAGACTTAGGACCAGGACTGAGAACAAACTTCCCTGGTTCCAGCAGCTTCAGCGGGGGTCGTGTTCGGGAAGGAGGAGAGTTCGGGTTTGTTCTCCTGTTTTCAAAAGAGAGTGAGAGGGGCTGGAGCGGTGGCTCAGCGGTTTTGGCGCTTGCCTGCAAGCACGAGGACCCGGGTTCAAACCCCAGCTCCACGTACACAACTGAGTGTTGGAGCAACTAAGGTCATGTGAAAAACTAAATAAAGTTGCTTCTCTCTTTCTCTGTCTCTCTCACTGTCCCTCTCTCTTTAAAAAAAAAAAAAAGGAGTGAGAGAGGGAGAGCAAGAGAGGCCAAAAGAGAGAATCAACTTTATGTAATTTTCCATCTGGTTTTAGTTGCTCCGACACTTAGTTGTGTACGTGGTGCTGGGGTTTGAACCCGGGTCCTCGTGCTTGCCAGGCAAGGGCGATACCACTGAGCCATTGCTCCTGCCGCAGGAGATTGCCTATATATTGGGATCAACAACTGATCTTGTTAAAATTAATTTCATAGTTTCTTTTCAGTTTTAAAAATGTGGACTCTAGAAAATCAAGTGACATAGGAGGCTTGCCCAGTGTCCTTCCTGGACAGGGCCATTCCAGAGTTTGAAGATGTCCATCCCCGTCACCAGGGAAGTATCTGGCCAGCCTCAGTGCACTGGTTCATGAACCCACTTTGCTTGTGGTTGGTTTTATCCTCTCGTCTGTTCTCTTACTGTACAGAAGATAACATAATCCACTCAGCCGAAATAAACACTTGTTTAAGTGGGAAGATTAGCAAACCCCATCCACTAATGTCGGTTTCAAGGCCCCCCGTCCCAGAACCCCTTTCTGCCTGCTGGGGTCCAGGCAGTGGAGGGCGATGGCTCTCCGGATTGGAAGTCATTTTCAGCTTGACTTTGAGGTAGGTCTTGAAATCCTTCCTTTCGATGCTGGCTGGAAGTTCACCTTCCCAGAACTGACTGGGTAAGAGTCCTGATGGAGCAAGGCCTGCCCCTCGGTACCCCAGATGGGGGAGGTTTTTTTTTTTCCTAGGACTGCAGTAGCAGCCTAAGAAAGCAGAAGGGGCTTTTTTGGAGAGACACCCTCGGCTAGGCAGGAAGCTGATGAGTAGGTCCACAAATATGCTAGGCATCTGCTACGTGTGCCAGACAGTGGGTGGAAACACACCGGCTTTGTCCTCAGGAGACGCACTGAAAATACACAGGCTCTAAGCCACACTGCGCTGGTTGGTGACATGCGTTATCTCATCTGATAGCCATGGCGGTTCCATGAGACGAGGTTTACTGCCCTCCGCATTTCACAGAAGAAGAGCCTGAGGTCAGAGAAGTGCGTGCACACGAGGGCTGGGGCTCCAGTCTTCACTTGCATGACTCCAGAGTCCTGTGAGCTCCTCCCTGGGGCTGCTTCTGGAGCGTTCTCTGAGGGGTGGGGACTGGAGGTGGCCCCCCTGTCCCCTGTGGCCTTGCCTCCCTCTAGACCCTCACAATGCTTTTCCTCACGACTCTGTCTGAATCCATCCTCCCTGCTCTTAATGGAAACCCTGGAAAACCGGCGTATATTTTTAGCTTGTACCACCTCTTGGGATAATGAGTCTCGCACGTTTACTTCCCACTGAGAAAAGCACTAGAGCACTTTAATTTTTTCCTAAAATGCCTTTGAGTGTCCCCGGGAGATGGAGGTGAGAGGAGAGAGGTTTACTCAGCGTCTCCCTCACCTGCCTCCCTGTTGGAGCCTCAGCCTCTCTGGGGAGTGGCAGGGGGTGGGTGCCCAGCGCGCCTGGGCCGCCCCACGGTGAAGCCCCAGCACTGCACCCTGCTTCCTGCTGCATCCTGTGTCAGGCCTCGGGCAGAGCCTTCAGCTGCCCAGGTCTCAATGTGCTCCTCTGTGGGTGCGGAACAAGGACCCAGGTCCAGCGGGACGTGGGGGACTCGGGCTTTGGCGTGGCTGCGCCTCACCAATACGTGTGGGGGTAAAAGACGGCAAGGGAACACCACAAATCGACTTCAAGTTTTAAATCCCAAGGACATCACCAAAACCCTTACTTAGCCCCTGAGTCCTCTGTTGTCCTTTCTACCCTCCCTCCCTCTGCTCCAGCTCTGACAGGCTGGGCACACCCCTGCCCCAGGGCCTTTGCACAGGTTCCTTCCCCTTCCTCCCTCCTCTCCTGTGCGCTGCTGCTCAGGCGTCTCCATCTCAGCGTGGCCCGGCCTGGTCCACACCAGGTGCTGGTGGGTATGGGTGGAGCCAGCACGTTATCCTAACCCTCCTCTCCTCACGTGCTGTTGGCAGGTTGGTTAATTATTATCAACACGCAAAAACAGCAATTTCTACACATGATCTGGTCAAGTTGGTGATAAACCGATTTCTTTCAAGAAGGGGTGGTATTGGGCTGCGGGAGTAAGACTTGAACCCAGGGCTTTAAGGCTTGGGAAAACCAACCTAGACCTGTGTGCCCACTTCCCAGATCAGGAAGCTAGGGTGGGGTCCTGGTCTCAGGATGCTGATCCAGGGTCTGAGCCCTGAGCGGTTCCACCTGGTTCTCCATGGCCACCTTGCCTCCTACCCCAGGAGCTTTCTTTAAAAAGTCACGTTGGTGCCAAGGGCTACAGCAGGAGGGGCCCCTCCCTGAGCATGTGGGGGAGCCTGGAGCGGCTGGGTGGACACCTGAGGTCCAGAGGGGCTCACCTTTACTAGTCTGTGGTCCGGATTATCATTATGGATATTTAAGAAATATTTGTTATTATTACTTTTTAATGCACAAAATGGAACAAGTGCTATGGTTTGGGTGAAGTCTCCACAAACCCCCTGAGCTAAAGGCTTGGTTCCCATGCCCTGGTGCTGTTGGGGGATGGTGCTCCTTTAAGAGGTAAAATGGGGTGCAAGGTGTAAGATCATTGGGGTCATGCCCTTCTGGGACCCTGGTCTCTTTATGGTAAGGAGAATCAAACTCATGGGCTTCCTGTCACTGAGCTACATCCCCAGACATTTTTTTTTTTTGAGACAGGACCTTGCTAAGGTGCTGAGGCTGGCCTCACACTTGTGATCCTCCTGCCTCAGCCTCCTGAGCAGCTGGGATTACAGGTGTGCACCACTGTGCCAGCCTATTGAGCTCTTTTATATCCTGATCCTGAGGTGAGCAGCTCACGCCACCCCATGACCTCCACCTCTATCTTGTCCCAGGTCCCAAAGCAATAGGGTCACCTGACCATGGACTACAATCTGTGCCATCACAAAGCCAAATCAGCCTCCTCTCCTTAGAAGTTGGTTATCTTGGGTATCGTTACAGTAAAACAGAACGCCAAAGGACACTTGGGAGGCTGAGGCAGGAGGATCACAAATTCGAGGCCAGCCTCAGTAACTTCTCAAGGCCCTGAGCAACTTAGCGAGAAACAAACAAAAACAAAAAAAAAAAAACAAAAAAAAAACACGCTGGGAACATGCCTTGGTAGTTAAGCACCACTGGGTTTAATCCCTGGCACCAAAAAAAAAAAAAAAAAAGGTGTGATTTTAGAAGAGAAAATGATAAATGATTATACGTCTGCTGATCACGTATTGTGTGCTGACCAAAGCTCAGGCTGGCCAAGGACCCGACACCTTGATTTGGTTCCAATTTCCCCAGAGTGGCCTCCGAGGCAGATTAGGCCCATTTTACAGACGAGGAAACCAAGGCTCACTGAATGGAGGATCAAGGATCCAGCTCCAGGCAGCCCTCCACGCTGCGGGGCGAAGCTCTCAGGGCAAACCGCAGCTTCTTGCGGAGAACAGAAGAATGGGGCACGGGGCGGGGGTGCTGGGAGCCACGGCAGGGAACGGGAAGGCTTGGTTCCCCTTCCGTGGGTAGCTAGAGGGTGCTGTGCGGTCCTGTGTTCAGCCTCGGCCGAGCCTGTTTACCTGTTCCACTTGACACCCTATTTGCTACGTGATTTTGTATCTTTTTTCCCAGTTTGATTGCTACTACGGCACAATTGCGTTTCTGTGGTCACTCTGTTTTTAACACTGGAGTGGCGGCCGCGTAGCGGTCTCTCTTTCAGATAAGTCGTAATGCGTTTTCGTTTTCCCTTGGGTGAACATTTAGGTCGCTGCCCACGCGGGGGTTCGTATTTCCAGCTCTAGAGAGCCATCAGCCCTGTGCGCTGCTTTCTCTCCACGGCCGAGATTTGCTCTGTGGTTGGAGCAGGGGCCGGGGGAGGCCTTCATGGGAAGAGCTTGGTTCCTAACACTACGTGGTTTCAAGGACACACTGCCCTGGCGTTCTGGTCCCACAGCAAGTGGCCGGCGGGGCTTCTCACCACGTCCTGGTATTCATGGACAAATCACTTTAACAACAAGATAATTTTTTATTTTAGAGAGAAGGAGAAAGAGAGAGAGAGAATCAGTTTTTTTTAAGAGAGAGAGCGACAGTGAAAGAGAAAGACAGAATCAATTTTTATTGAGTTTTTCACGTGGCTCTCATTGCTCTGACACTTAGTTGTGTACGTGGGTGCTGGGGTTTGAACTCGTGTACTCGTGCGTGCTGGGCAAGCACCGTAACCACCCAGCCACCGCTCCAGCCCCCAACAAAATAATTTTTTTTTAAGAAAACACTTGGGAATTGTATTTCCTTGCTTGAATTTCTTTCTCTCTGATCCCCACAAGGCAAGCATATGTTTGTATACCAGATACATTTCCACTTTTACAAAGAGTCTGTTTATAGGAAGGCTGGTCTTGAAATTAAAATAGAATTTGAAAAATATTCAGAGGTAAGAAATTAAGCTGGAAACAAGGGGTCAGGTAGCAGAACCTGAACGCATGGGGTTCATCTTGACCCCCTCATCAGCCACAGAAGGTGCGGATGCACTTGGGCGGGGCAAGGTCTAGGATGGGACAGGGAGACTCAGTGTGGGTGAGGGCCCCACACCGGTGGCCCTGAGTTGGGGCTGAGAGGCCAAGCCCAGGAGGATGTGACCCACCCACCGTCCAGGACACATGTGCTCAGGGAGCTGGGGCATGGGCAGGGGGCAGCCTCTGGGGAAGCACCCTGTCCCCCCTCTGCCCCCAGCATGGTTGCTGGGATGCCCCAGGAGCCACAAAACTGTCCCCTGGCACATCTGCCTCTACCGATAGAGTGGCCACATATGCTGATGGTGTCCTCTCCCACTGAGCCCCCTTTCCTGACCCTTGCAGCTTCTCCAGCAGGGTCTCTCTCCCTCCTGCCCGTCCCTCTGTCCAGGCCCACCCACCCAGCACACTCCACACAAGCCTTTCCCTCTGCCGGGAATGCTTGTCCCCACGGGCACAGTGCCGAACACGGCTGCTGTCCCTGATTGGTCCTCAGATCCTCCTGTTCCGAGACCCCATTTCTTCCTTTCCCGCCACTGAGCTGCCTTGGAAATGAGCCTGGCTATTCTTCCTGCCATTGATTTAGCACGGGGCAGCTGTGGGGAGCGCCCCATTCTCCGGGAAGCTTGGAAACGTGCTGCGGGCTGGGCCCTGCTCAGACTGTGCAAGCCAGGACCTCTGAGGGCTGCGAGGGGCCCAGGTCTGCCTGGAACGCTCCCCAGGGGAGCTGATGGGCAGCCGGGCTGCGACCTGGAGGCAGGTGATGGACTTCCCGCACACCCCTTCCCCGGGGGAGGCGTCACAAGTGGCAGAAGCCACTGCTCTCCCCTCGCAGCCTGCCACCTTGCCTGACGCATTGGAGATGAGTTTTCAGAGCCAACCCCGACTTGCCTGTCTCAGCCACAGGAGAATCTGCAGAGGATCCCAGGGGCTGGGGCAGGGTATGGCCCCCACTTCCCAGATAAGGAAGCAGAGAGTTAGGGCCCCTTCCCAGCCGGGATTGGAGTGAGCTCCGCGGTTCACTCAAGGAGTCAGCAGGCAGAAGAACCAAGCCTGACATCTCTCTCTTTGGAAAAAAAAATATATGAAAGGCCCGTGCATCTCTAAGGCCGTGAATGTGGGAGAGTAAATCCACGCAGAAGGTGGCTCTTGCGGTGCCCGCTCCCCAGCTTCTCTGTATTCCTGTCGGCAGCCTGGGCCGCATAAACATTCGGCACACACCACTTGCAGACACTTTTTAATAGAATCGCTTAAAACAATTAATTACCAGAGTTTTCATTCAGGCTGCAGTGCAAAAGATACGCCGGCAATAAAAGGCATTTATCCGCGGGTTTCTCGAGGCCTGTTTGTTATTAAGATGTAAATTAAACCATCACAGATGTTCCATTTTTTAATCTAGGCCTGGAAGGATCAGGGCCAAGCGTGGCCTAAACGGGTTTATTTCATTACCCGCACATTCATTAGAAACCCACCGTCTTATTGGGGATCATTTTTCTTGGGAGGCTTCCCCCCCACCACTTCTTAAACAAATTATCAGGATAATTTGTTCGTTTCTCTTTCTAGTTTTTCTTGGTGAGCTCCTGGTCAGGGCTTCTGTTTGATGCTCCCGGGGAGTCCGGAGTCCTTTGCCCTCTGGGAGGTGGGAGAGACTCAGGTCCTCATCCAGGTGTGAAGTTGGGGGCAGGAGATCATCTGGAGATTTCTGGAAGATGATTCCACTCCCCATGAGTGATATGTCAGGGAGGAAACCCACGGCCTGATTCGGTTCACAAAGAGTTTAATTTTTGGAGTGGGAAGAAACCTTCTCACGATTAATAGCACAGCCCCCTCTCCCCACCCTTGTGCTCCCAGGCTGCTCCTGAAGCCACCTGCAGCCTCCTGCAGCCATCTCATGGCTTATTTCTGCCTCCCTGCTGGGCTGTGAGGCCCTGGACCAGCAGGACCTGTCCATCCTGGTTCATCACTGCCTTCTCAGACCCTAGCCCCATGCCTGATGCTCAGTGAACAGACCAAGTTCCCTCTGCACCTCCCAGGGGACTGGCACCAGCCCCTGCCTCTCGCCCCTCGGGATAACTCCACAGAAGCCTGAGTCCCTCCTGGAAAATTCTCCCAATCCTCTACTTCATCTAGAGATGACTTGTGTTACGTGATACAAACTACGTAAAGAGAGGCCCGGCTGCGCTGCTGAGGGGGCGGCAGGGCAGACGCAGCTACCCAGGGCCTCTGGCCAGGCCAGGCCAACAGCGAATGTTCTCACAGACGGTGCTGGAGGCTGGGATCTGGGAGCTGGCGGGAGGCCCGGCAGTCCAAGCCCCTGGCCTGTGCATGTATGCATTTGATTTTTGCTTTTTTGGAACTTTCTGGAATGTCTTTTAAAAAATGATTTTGATCTGAGGTCAGCTGACTCCGCAGACCCGGAACCCTGGGACACATGTGGCTGGGCGTCAATGAATCTTAACGCTTGAGCATGATGCTTCAACACATGGTGCCTCGATGTAACCTTCAGCAAGAGCCTGGAAGAGAGGTGGATGTGACCACCGGCTGCACCCACTCCCGTGACAGCATCGCAGGTTGCAGAGAGTGGCACGAGGACGCAGGACCAGTGTGGGCAGGGTAAGGACTTGAACCCGGGTCAGCCTGGCTCTGAACCGCTGTGACTTAATCCTCTGTGCTGAAAGGCATTGAGCCCCAAGTGCACTAGGGTGACCAATGCACGCTCATTCAGTGCCAAGCACCCAGCTTTGCACATGCGGACGCTGAACCGCTACCACAGAAGGCCATGTGGGCTGAGACGCAGGACCAGCCACACAGTCTGCAGACCCCAACGCAAAACAACAGCTGTAGACCTCAGAGCCTTTGGTCTGGGAAAATGCAGAGGTCACACGCCGGGGAAGCTGGCCCATCCTGCCTGGTGCCCTTCTCCTCCTCCGTTGTCCCACCCTCCTTCTCCAACCCACCAGCCTTCCTACCGTCCCTTCATCTTTGCCCCAAATTTCAGGAGAATCTGAGCTTTATGTAACTCTCACAAATGCGAGCTGGATTAACCCACCTGGTCACACACTGGGCCAGCCGCAGTGTCCCCTGCTCGCTTTGCCGTTATTTTGGTTTGTTTTCCTAACAGCCAAATGCAGGAGATGTCCCTATTCCCGTCGCACAGAAGAAACAGAGGCCAAGAACTTGCTGAAGGTCACAGAGTCAGGGGTTTCCAGTCGGGCTCTTCTGTTGGCCAGGAGCGTCTGCCACCCTAGCTTCTCTTGGAAAGCGATTTTGGGCAGAAGCCTGATGCTCTGACAAGGCAGAAGCCCAGGCGAAGGCTCAGAGGTGGGAACGGGTGTCCCAGCCCTCCTCTCAATGCCCGCGGAACTTGGATCATCTGAGACTGTCAGTGGCGGGGCCTCCGAGGCCCTCCAGGGGAAGGGACCCTGCCGGGCAGCAGCACCAGGGCCATCCCTCAGAGGCACCAGCCCAGATCCCCACTCCCGCTTGGCAGCCGCACGCAGGCAGGGCGGCCCCCTGCTGGGAAATGATCATTTTCGGCTTCCTGCCTGTGGATGGTCGCGTGTTTTCATCAAGTTCGGAAGAAAAGGAATGGGAAAATGTCGTGGCTTTTATCCCCCCCGCGTGTAGCAGAAATTGCCTTTTTATGAACGTCCTTGTGGTTTCTGGAGTATTTCAAGGACTTTCAGGGCCCGGAGACCCCGTACATGCCACCTTTCTTGGTGTCCCCAAACTTCTCGGTCTTTGCAAAGCCCAGGAAAAAGCCACCAGCAGGAGTTGTGGCAGCCAGCGGGGCAGGCGGCAGAGGGGAGATGGAAGCCACGGTGGGAACAGGGGAGGCTGCGCCTGGGACGTGGGTGGCACCAAGTGCTTGCCAGGCGGTGGTTGCCCATTGCCCTTGGCACCCAGAAAGAATGCAGGCTTCTGAGCAAGCAGCCTGGGCACCACGCAGCAGCCTCTAGGCCTCTCTGAGCTTGGTCCTCCTGTGTGACAGGCTCTGCTGATCCCCACTGTGCAGGGGCCTTAGGGGGGTTAAATGAGAGCCCAGTTAGGAAGCCCCCTGCACGGTGCCTGGGGCACGGCATGCTTTTAATACAGGACCACTGGCCACCAACCCACCCTGCTCCCCTTCAAGTTATCAGAGGACAAAGTCGATCTCATGAGATGAAAGTCATTCACAGCCCCATCTGTTTCTTCCCCAGCTGGGTAAACGCTGAGGGTAGAAATAGCTCACAAGAAGGCTCCTGGAGTCACTCAAGGTGAGACACCTGCTCCCTGCCTCTGCTGGCCCCCGCTGGGCTCTGGGTGGGCTTCTGGCCTGACCAGCGTGGCTGGCACCAGGGGAAGCTGGCCCGAGGGTGAGGTGCAGCCACCAGGCCTTCACCAGCTTGCAGAGCCAACGGGAGGAGCATCACTCTGTTTTCATTTAGTTTTTTTTAAATTTCAAAACTGAGTTCTTCTTAATGAGTGAAGGGCTGTGGCCCCCGGGAACAGAGCGTACAGGCGGGAGTGTGCGCACGTATGTTCACGTACACATGTGCACTCGTGTTGATCTTACATACGTCATACGATGTTTCATATTATGTGTTTCGTACGCGGAAGTCCCTCAGTGTCTGTGGGGGATGATTTCAGGACGCCCTCGGACACCCAGATCCGAGGACGTTCAAGCCCCATACACAAAGCGCATACTGTTTGCGCAGAATCTATGCCCGTACCCCTACATTTTAAATCACCTCTGGGTGCCTTCTAATCCCTAAGACAATGCAAATAGCTTTATACTGAACTCTTAGCGGACAGCAAGAAGGAAGTTGGAACTGCCCGATGCAGAGGCAGAACTTTAAAAAACCAATATTCCCAGCCCGTGGCTGGCTGAACCCACAGAGGCAGACTGCAGATAGGACAGGCCTGCTGCGTGTTGAATCGTATTTTAAATCCTCAAAATAGGATTCTTACTGCTGGGTACAAATTGGCATCATCTTCCCTATTTCTAACCTGCTTAGATTCAGGTTCTGACCCCAAATCACAAAGCCAGGGCCGTGTAGCAGCTAAGGAAAGGGACTGAGAACAAATTAGCCAAGAGAGGCAAGAAAGAAAAGGCCCCGTGCGGAGATTTCCGCGGAGCTGTTTGGTGCAGTGACGTCACTGTGAAACTTGCCATGAATCTCGCTCCTTTGTCTCTGAAGTCGCGTTTGAAAGGTTTCTCTCAGAACACAGAGTGAGCTCTACGATTGGGACATTTTCTGAAATCAACTTTTCGCTTAATTCATTATTTGATTTTGCTCGTGCCTCTAGAAAGTTCCAAGCAAGATTTTACTTCCAATGCAGAACATTCTTCTTATGGGTTTTGTTTTCTTCTTTTGAATCCTCATTGTGTTGATCTGAAGATATGACTCTTTTTATTTTTCTAAAGGAGAGTCTGAATCACTTTCCCCCAAAAGTAACAGGGTACAGGTATTACTTTAAAAATCAGAAGACAGCAAATCAGATTTTCCTTTGCTTTTTGAAGTTGAGTTGGTATTTGTGCACAATTACTATGCTCCCTGCCCTGTACAACACATGAACTGATTTATGTGCTAGGGAGTCCATGCAAATCATGTTTCTTTGAGGAGATCATCCAAACGGGGGCCTAAATGCTTTAGCAAATAGCTTAAATCATCATATAAACAGCATATAAACAGCATATAAACCGCATTGGCTGTCCCAGAGGCCGAAAGTCTGTTCTTTTAGTCAGCTTCACGCTACTATAACAATATCCCTGAGGCAACTAACTTATACAGAAAAAAGTTTTATTAAGCTCACAGTTCTAGTGGCTCCAGTGTAGGGTTGGGTGGCCCTATTGCTGTGGGTCTCTGGTGACCCAGTCTGGTGCTGGGTGGCAATGGCAGGGAGTGTGAGTTAGGAAGCAGAGACACGGAAAGAGATGGGGGTCCCACTTTGGGCATGGCCTAAGGATGACCTCAGGACATCTCCCTAAGCCCCACCTTCTAAGGGCTCCTTCACCTTCCCAAAGAGCCGTGCTGGGGGCCCAGCCTTGGATGCATGAGCCTTTGGGGGACACGAACCTAAACCACAGCAGCCGCCTTCAGCTCTGAGGATGACGTGCCCGTTGGCTTCAGTGGACCCAGGGCCTGGGGACAGAGGGGGACAAGTGGACTGGGCAGCAGGGCACTGGCCCAAGGTGGGTGTAGCCACAGCCAACTCAAAGACAGCCGCACAGAGAGGCTAAGATTCCCCTTCTCTGCTGGAAATGCGGCTTCAACTCCTCCCTGAGGCTGCCAGGGGCTCCGTGGCTGCTCAGCCGCTCCTCCAGCAGCCCAATTCCATTCTCTAGGGCAGGGAGGGCAGTGCCCTGGGGCCTGGGCTCCTCCCCTGGAGCCTGGGTCTCGGGATTTCCCAGGCTGTGCCTGACAACCACCGGCATTGGCAGTCAGATAAACAGGTGTCCCTGGGAGCCTTGGGCAGGTTTTCGATGTTTCAGAAGACGGAGCCTGGGGCAGTGCGGCCTCCCTAGGCTTCCTGACACCCTGCGTTAGGCAGAGGGAGGTGTCCCCCTTGGACTTTCTGCGGGACAAGGCTCCTCCGTGGCTGAAGGTCACACATTTGGGTGACTTTGTAAGACAGGGTGGCCCAATGGAGAGGTGAGGGCACTGTGATAGAGATGTCCATTGCCTGCCTGGCCCCTCCTGCTCACCTGCAGGGCGGGAGACACCCCAGCCTCAGATCCCAGGGGTGCGGAGCAGGTGGGGAGGCAGATCGACAGCCCTGGATCTGCCGTCCGGCTCCTTGCTGGCCCTCAGCTCCATCATTCCCGCCTTCGTTTATTAACCCATGTTTACCGAGCACTGATTACATACAAGGCATTGGGAAGGTGGCCGTGAACACTGTCAGGGGCCTGAGAACGAGGGTTGCAGGAAGACTCACCGTCACAAGAGGGCAAGAGGTGGGTGACCAATGCGTGGTCTAGTCACTTGACGAATGGCTGCCTGTGATCACAGGAGGAGTCTAGGACTGTGCCCCAGAGCGGACTCGATCTCAGGAACACTGTGGGATGAATGAAGCAAGTCACGAACGAGAACCTACTGGATTCAAAACCGAGAACAGCAGAACGCATGTGTGGGCTCCACTGGGATGACGACCGTTATCCCTGGGGACAGCGAGTGGCCGTGGATGTGGGCAGGTTCTGCGCAGCGTTTTGTACAAGCTTGCGCATCTGTGGGTTCTGGTGTCTGAAACCAACGAGGGACCCCTGTATTCTATTTCTGAATCCAGGTGCCAGCTGCAAGGCTGTGACAATTCTTGCGCTGTTCATCATGATGCGAGTCTGGGGCTCTTCTACGTCGCTTTTAATTTTATTAATTCTAATAATTAAAAACTTTTGATGTAGGAATCCTAAGGAAGAGGAGATCATGGAGGGAGTTTGAGAAGCATCCTCGGCTGGGCTGCTGTGACCCTGCCCCGCTCCCCATGTAGAATTCCAGATAAAGTAGCGATAAAGTAGCAGATGCGATCGTGCCGGTTTTGCACGCATGACAAGAGAGGAGGAGTCGACAGCATTTAGAAGAAAGGCAGGGCTCAAAGCTGGAGCTGGGTGAGAGGTGGCGGGGAAGCAGCTGGCCAGGGTCAGAGCAGACTGGGCCCTTGAGGCTGGAGCCTGGGCGTCCTAACAACTCGGGGACCAGAGACGCCTCAGGAAGTGCTGCTGAACGCCACACAAGCTGACAATCCCACTCTCCTCCCAGCCCAGAGCAGCAACCAGGATCCGGACAACATGGGGATCGAGGCAGGGGCGGCAGAGGGGCAAAAAGGGAGAAGAACACTTCTCAGTAAGAACTCAAGAACTCACCCTGCTCCTGTGCGGGATGGAAACGTCCCACCCTCTGCAGCAGGAGGACCACAGATAAGACACCAGCAAGAGTCCAGCCCTGACTCCTGACACCGACGACGTCAGCACACAGGGGGCAGCTGGAGCTGCAGCCAGGGGCAAGAAGACCACTTCAGAGGCACCGTTTCCAAAGAAGGGAGGCAAAGGGAAGGGGCAAGGGTTGGGTTTGAGAAGCTGGAGAAAGGAGCAGCTGGCTGAAGGGTCGCGCTTTCTCTGCACCGAGCGCAAAAACCAAAATCCTGCGCCCGACTGTGAGCTCCGCAGGGTCTGAGCCCGTCCACTCCCCCTCCGTCTCCTCTCGTCTCCCAGCTGAAGCATTCACACACTCACATGCACACACGCTTGCACACACACTCACACACACAACACACTCACTCACATATGCACACATACACACAACACACTCACTCACACACAACACACTCACGCTTGCACACACACTTACACACACAACACACTCACTCACATATGCACACATACACACAACACACTCTCACACACAACACACTCACGCTTGCACACGCACACACACACTCACAATACACACTCACATGCACACACACTTGCACACACACACTCACACAACACACTCACACACACAGTACACACACAGTTACCCATGCACTCACTCACACACATGCACATACTCACACATTCGCACACACACACAACACTCTCTCACACACTCACACAGTACACACTCATGCACACTTACTCATGCACTCACTCTCACATACATGCACACACACAACACACACATGCATACAAGCTTGCACATTCACTCACACACAACGCACTCTCACACAACTCACACATGCACACACTCACAGTACACTCACACATGCTCACACTCACACACTCACAATACACACATGCACACACACAACACACTCTCACACACTCACTCACAATACACACTCACACATGCACACTTACTCATGCACTCACTCTCACATACATGCACACATACATGCTCACACACATGCACAATACAACACATTCACACACACACTCAATCTCTCACACATGCACACATCATACTCACACAACATACACACTCACTCACACACATGCACACACACAACACACACTCACTCTCACACATGCACATATAACACACACATACATACTCTCTCACACATACACAAAACACTCACATACACACATGCTCACACACACTCACACACATGCACAATCACACACATGCATACTCTCACACCCACTCACACACACACATGCACTCATACACATGTGCACACACACCTCATACCCACTCACATACATATGCATATACATACATTCACACACTTACACATACATACACACACTCACACACTTTAGCCACAGCAGCCTCCTTCTGACTTCTTGCACACGGCAAGGCTGCCCTACCCCAGGGCCTTTGCACTAGCGGCCACATTTTCCTGGAGCACCCACTTCTCAGACACCACACCCATGCTTTTCCCAGTGGCTGGGCCCTTGCCATCTGCCCGGCCTCGGAGAAAGCTTCCCGACCCCTTCACGTCTCACTGTTAACTACTTGCTTCCTTGTTGTTTCTTCTCTTCTCTCCCCATTAACCGCCTTACCTCCGTGAAGACAGGGCTACAGGTCTTGCTCATGGCTGTATCCCCAGGGTCTGGAACAGGGCTGGGCCCAGGTTCATTGACAGATTGACTAACTGTCCTGGCTTTCCCCAGGACTGTCCTGGTTTGTGCATTGAGAGTCCTGTGTCCCGGGAAAGTCTGCAGTCCCAGGCAAGCTGGGACGATTGATCTGGCAACTGAGTGGTTAGAAGGCGAGTATGTAAAAATAAAAATACCCCCATTAAACTTCAATGATCCGGTCTAGGAAATGAATCACTATCATTTAAATAAAGCTTAGGTTCTACCAATTCCTCCTTGCAAATGTGGTATTACTTAGATTAGTTCTTAGGATTTCCTGCAAACTATGGGCAACTGTTTACCCACCCTGCCGGATCTTCAGACCCAACAGCAGGGGGCCTGCACCCAGTCCCCGGGTTCCCTGGTGGCCTTGCCCCAGGCCTGGAGAGGAGCTGGGAGGCTCCGAAGGCTGAGCCCTGGATTAAGCAGTCTTTGGATAACTTTCTCGTTGTATAAAAGCCATGTCAGCCAAGAAATCACAACAAGGGAAGCACAAAGGGCCGGGAAATCGCCTTATTAACGGAGCTAAAAGGCCCAGTAGGTGAGAGCCGGGCCACCTATCAGGTAATTAGCTGCACTGGAAAGCTGCTTTGTGCAGGCGGGGACAGCAGCCCTCCTTGGTGGCAGGTAAGCGGCCCATTTTCCAATCAGCAGTGCTAATTACCTCATCATGGCTGCACACGCTGGGTTGGGCAGGAGAGCGTTGGCACACAGTGCCCCACGACCTGCTTACCTGGTCTATGGGAATCCGTAAGCATCCTTCTGGCTGTGCCAAACTGTCCCCAGCTCTTCACGTCCTGAGGCACCCAGACTAGCACACTTACAGCCTGGAGCCTGCCCAGGGCATCCGGTTCACATGTAGACTCCCGTGCCCTGGGTCCAAGAGCAGCCTCGGTTCTTCTGTATCTTTCTGGAGCATCCAGGCGGCAGGGCTGCTGCTGATCCAGGGGACAAGATGCAGAGGTCCCTGTGCTGGCTTGGAGAGAGGCTTCAGCGGCAGGCTTGGGCCACCTCTGAAGTCTTGGCTCACATGTTCCCCTCTCCCTGTGCGAGATGGCCCTTTGGTACTCCTGTGACCTCCAGGAAGCCTGGAAGGCCACTGCACTCTGCACACCAGGACCCCATTGTCCGCCTTAGGTCTTGGCAGGAGCTCCACAGCGTCTCTGGCCACCGAGCTGAGCTGGATTGCGTACCCAATCCAGCTCTGCTGCCAGAGCCACACAGCCCTTCACAAATCACAGCCTTGTGTTTCTCATCAGCTCAATGGGCACAGAAATAGGCCACCAAGTCACCTGCTCAGGGGATACAGATGGGGTCAGGGTGCTCCCTTCTCTTTTCCTTATGTTTGTATTGAAGTATGGATTACACGCAGGAAGAGGGACACATCGCTCGAGAGCATTTTACATACGCTTGGCTTACTCGGCCAGGCTGCCTCGGCGGGGCGGCTGAAACCACCGAAATGCATTTGTCTCACAGTTCTGAGCCTGGAAGTTCAGGGTCCAGAGGCCGGCTGGGTGGCTGTCAGGTGCAGAACCTGGCTTGCAGCTGGCTGCATTCTGTACGGTCACGTGGCCTTGCCTTTCCTTGGTGTGCGCTTGCGGAGAGAGAGGGAGCATGCAGAGATCTAGCCCTGGAGCTCTCTGCTGTCTCCTCCCCTCCTCCTCGTCCTCCTCCTGCTCCCCCTCCTCCTC
>PVKS010031639.1:0-23247 GCA_004027875.1 Aplodontia rufa | reverse complement strand
CAATTTTGATTTTTTTTTTCCTTTTGTGGCACTGGAGATCGAACCCAGGGGTGTTCTATCATGGAACCACATGCCCTGCCATTTTTATTTTATATTTTAAGACAGGGTCTTGCTAAGTTGCCCAGGCTGGCTCCAGCCTTGCGATCTCCCACCTCAGCCTCTGAGTAGCTGGGATTACAGGCATGCACCACCACATTCAGCTGGATCATCTTAATCCAAGTTCAATGTTCAGGATTCTCTTGGCCACCGACATGGATGCAAAATAGGACTACAGATTGCATGAGAGTGGTTTTACAGCAGTACCTCTATATCCATGGTTGTGCTTTCTGTATGTTAGGTTACCTGCAGTTAATTTCAATCAGAAAATATTAAGCAGAAAATTCCAGAAATAAAAAAGTAAGTTTTAAATTGCAGTCATTCTATCTGGTGTGAGGAAATCTTATGCTGTCCCACTCTGTCCTGTCTAAGATGTGAATCATCCCTGGTCCAGCCATCCAGGCTGTATGCAATACCTGGCCATGAGATACTTGGTAGCCACAGCCACTACCAGATTAAGTGCTGTGGTATCGCAGTGCTTGGGTTCAAAACGCCCACATCATTCCCCCCACTTCATCTGGTCAGATAGGCAGTGCACCACACCACATCATCACCAGAGGGAGAGTCCGGCACAATAAGATATTTTGAGTAGGAGAGACCATATCCAGTTTCATTAGGATATATTGTTATAAATGTTCTACTTTATTGTTAGTTATCATTAATGTCTTGTGCATCGTTTAGAAATTAAACTTTATCACATGTATGGATGCAAGGGAAAAAAACCCCAGTATACATGGGGCTCAATATTATCTGCTGTTTCAGGCATCCACTGGGGCTCTTGGGTCCAGTGTGGATAAGGGGACACTATGGTATTCTTAGTTTTCCTCCTTGCCTGAGATTCTGTCCTTTGATGTTCCAGTACATAAGGGTTCCAGATTATCAGGGAACCAAACTTTGTAACACTTGATCTCCAATCTCTGTCTCCCAGTCCCTCAAGACTCTCAATCACAGCCCAGTTCCTTTGCTCCCTATTTGGGGGCTGGCAAACACCGCTGGTCAAGGGCTTCTCAGTGCCTGGCTTAACTCTCCCTGATCTCAGCCAAGTAATTTGTCACTACCTTCTTACCTCTTTGATGATTTCAGAAATCTTAAAAAATAATTCATTTTTGAAGCCAGGTATGGTGGTGCATGCCTGTAATCCCAGCAGCTTGGGAGGCTGAGGCAGGAGGATTGCATGTTCAAAGTTAGATTCAACAATTTAGCAAAGCCCTAAGCAACTTAGTGAAACCCTGTCTCAAAAATAAATAAATAAATAAATAAATAAAAATAAGTAAAAAATTATGGGCTAGGGATGTGGCTCATTGGTAAAGTGCCCCTGGGTTCAATCCCTGGTAAAACAATACTAATAATAACTTATTTTTAGTCATCCTCAGTAGAAGTGTTGGTCTAAACTACATAGCCAATGTTCTCTTGTTACAATTTTTAAATGTCTTCCATGTTAGCTCGGCTTCCCACATATTTCTTTTGAAACTGAGCCAATTAAAATGAAGAAATTAATGGAACAGTGGTGGTAGGAGGCATTTAGAAGCAGATGTGGGACTGTAAACCTGTTGGATGTGAGTGGAAGAGAATTTCTGGAGTTTGGAGGGTGGACTATACAAGGGAGAGTACCCAAATGAGACCAGACAGTGACAAGAAGGATCTTGAAGGTCCTGTGAGTCAAATGAAGAACTTGGGCCTTGTCTCTGATGGCAAGGTCATTAAAGGTTTTTTTTTTCTAAAGAGAGAAGGACAGTGAGAGAGAGAGAGAGAAATCCATTTTTATTGAGTTTTCTTTTTTTCTTTTTTTTTAAGAGAGAGGGACAGTGAGAGTGAGAGAGAGAGAATGAATTTTATTTAGTTTTTCATGTGGCTTTTGTTGCTCTGACACGTCATTGTGTACATGGTGCTGGGTTTTGAACCTGCATCCTTGAGCATGCCAGGCAAGCGTGGTAACCGCTGAGCCACCACTCCAGCCCCAAGTTTTTTCTTTTTTTTCACATGGCTTTCGTTGCTCTGACAGTTGTATACGCGGTGCTTGGGTTTGAACAGGCATACCTGCACATGCCAGGCAAGCGCCATAACCACTCAGCCACCGCTTCAGCCCCCATTAAAGGATTTTCATGAGTAAAATGATATATATCAGATCTTCATGCAAACTCACTCAGAGCAGAAACTTCTGTTTTAGTTCCTAAAACTGTGCATGGTGTATGGTAGGTGCTCTCTCGATATCAATTAAAAGAATGAGGTGACCCTCTCACAATTTATGTATTAACTTCCCACCTATTCTAGACCATAAGGTACCTGAGGGCAGCGATGTGCCCAGGGCTCCATAAATGTTTGCTGGATGAAAGAGAAAGAAATTTATGATGGAGAGATATGCATGTCTGTCTCACTGAGATTGTCCAATCTAACCAAGGTAGATACAAATGGATATGACTAGTCCAAGGTAGGGTTTAGCTGTCCTTGGAAGCAGCTGCTGGGATGAAGAGGACAGCATGGTGGTGTCCCCGAGCCCATTTTGCACAAGTCAACCTAACTTCTTGGAGTTCCTTAAATAGGTTGAATATGCTCTGGCCAAATCCTATCCTCTTGCGCACTGAGAAGTGCAAAGCCCCCTATAAATGGGAAATTCTGGCTTAGGGGCTAAGGCTGAGTGTGTCAGGGCTGGCTCCCCCTCCAAGATTTCAAGTTCCCAGGGAAAATGACAATGGTTATCAATATTTTATATATGCATATCATTGATTCCTTAAGTCCCTTTTATCCCAAGGGAAAAATAGAAAGCTAAGTGCACAATTATATATGTATGGGGCTGGAGTGGTGGATCAGTGGTTAGAACGCTTGCCTGGCATGTGTGAGGTTGTGAGTTCAAACACCAGCACCATTGAAGTGTCAGAGCAATGAAGGCCATGTGAAAAACTAAATAAAATTGATTTTCTTTTTCTGTCACTGCTTCTCTCTTAAAAAAAAAAATTATATATTTGTACATATAATCATCCCAATGTTGTTTAGAACTGTCAACCAGTGGATAAAAAATGTCCAGTATTAGGGGACTGAAGAAATATTGGTACATCTATACAAGAAAATACTAAGCAGCAATTATAAGATTATTAAGATAAAAATTTTATTTCATATGTAATATATGAACACATTCTACTGTACAAAAGGAAATAACTACTAAAAGGGTAAGTCCCCTTTGTCACTCCCAACCCAGAAAATCACTCTGAAGTTTGTTGTGCCTCTCCTCAGGCTTTTTTCCTACATATCTACATGCATATTGACAAAATGCATTTTGTGTGTGCATGGATTTTGCACAAATCACAACATGCTCTATGGATAGTTCTGCAATCAGCTTTTCTGCTCAACAATGTGACTGTGATCTTTTCATGTTTAGTACATGATTGACCTTCTCACCCACTAATAACATTTCCTAGTGTACTTGACTTTGCTTTTTCTGAGGAATCTAATTTTTCACCATTGCTAAATTAAATTCACATGTTGCTGTGGTTTGGATCTGGAATGTCCCCAAAGGCTGATGTGAAGGCTTGGTCTTCAATGCAGCAGTGTTCAGAGGTGGGGCTTTGGGAAGGGATTTGATCATGAGGACTCTGACCCCATCCCTGGATTAATCTATTGAGTTCACAGCTCATAGGCTATTAGGAGGTTGGGCCAGTTGAAGGAAGTAGGTCCCTGCAAGCCTGCCTTGAAGGGGTATATTTTTGTCCCTGGATCTTTCCTATCTGTTTCATTACTGCCATGAGATGAGACGCCCTCAGCTCTTCTGCCATCCCCTTCTCTGCTAGAATATTCTGCCTTGCCCCAGAACAGTGGGGCAAGCAGATGAGAGACTGAAACCATGAGCCAACATAAATCTTTTCTCCTCTTATTTTTCTTAGGTATTTTGTCATAGTGCCAAAAAGCTGTCTAATGCATACGTATTGATATGAAAATATCTCTATATCATATTATTTTAGAAAGCTTAAGTGTTCATATTTAAACAGAAATTTGTATACAGGTATTAAAAAATCAGAACACAAGTCGGCACAATTATTTGGGAGGAAGAAGGAAGGCTGGTTTACAAGCAGACTTTGACTTGACTTCTTTGGTGATAATCTTTTTTTCCCTCCTAATATGCTGTCAAATGATAGGAGTGACTGCTAAGAATTTGATAAGCATGGACTGTGCCCTTCTTGCAGCTTCTGGGAGGGCCTGGGAGGGTGGGAAACAGTGTAGGCAGCCCAGGGCAGCTCAGCAGAGGCCTAATGCTACTCATAGAGCCCTGAGAGGGCAGAGCTGTGCTGGTCACAGAGGTTCAAGTCAGCTTCAACCCTTACCCCTTCAGACTACAAATAAGCACAACAGAATGAGTGAAAAATCCACTTTAATAATCCAGCTTCAGCTCAGCTGAGGACTCTCCTTCTCAGGTACAAAGGGGTAGAAGAGAAGTCTTGCTGAGAGCCTTCAATCCACTGCAAGTTTACGGCTCAGAGACGGGAACAGCTCAAAGAAGCCCTATGATAAGAGCCAATTCGGGACTTAGAATTAATTAGTGAGCGCCAATGGAGCTGCCCTGCCCTCACCTCCCACCAACTGGCACCAGCAAGAGAAGCAGAGGCTTCGCCTATGCTTGACAGCTGCCCCTCTTCTCATCTCTCTTCCCCTCTTCAGTGCCTCATTTTTTTCAGGGTCTGGTCAGGGGCCCTGAGCCTTGAGAAGAATGAGGACCCTGTTTCCCTATATGGTAGCACTATGGCAGCCAACCTCTCTCACCTAGGCCAACCACTCAGTTCTGGTGCCCCAGTAACCAATGCAGACACTAGAGGTGGAAGCAGCAGTGACCCCAGGGGCGAGAGTTACCTTGAAGAGGGTGAGGGTCTGGAGCACTCCTGTGGTGCAGGCTGTCTCCCGGATGGAGTGCATGGCCAGCTGGGGGCTGCCTAAGTCCAGCACCCGCAGCCCCAGCCGAGAAGCCAAGATAGGGCCAATGGTGGTACCGCAGGTAGAGTCATTCCGGACCATGATGTCCTGGAAAGAGAAGAGGTCATGAGCCATGTGTGGTGTGTGCTCACTAAGGCCAAGGAGGAAGCCACCTTCGAACCAATGCAGGGCTGGAAGGGCCTGTGAGATGGTCCAGTTCTACCCCTTGGAGTGAGGAAATCACAAAGTCACAACACTAAATGGCAGACCCCAAAGGGTAATCTATTCTGAATTGGTCCCATTCTTTTTGCATTGCTACCACCCTTGTGGCGGCTACCGTCATCTTATCTCCCACAATCCATTTGCTATATAGGGGGCAGTGGGATCTTAAAACCACCTATCCTTGTCACACTCATGTTCACCACTCCCAAGACACAAACAAAAGTCATTCAGTAGTTTTAGCATTTAAAAAAATACTGCTATTGGCATTCTGAAGCTCTCTTTTTCATAATGTTAAAAAGATGAGTAAGAAAATCGCAATACAATGCTAGACACCAAGATTTTCAGAGGACTGGCAATGTAGCTCAGTGGTAGAGCACAAGCCTCGTGTGCGTGAGAGCCTGGATAGATCCCCATCGCTGCAAGGCATGCCTGTGGTCCCAGCTACTCAGGAGGCTGAAGCAGGAGGATTGCTTGAGCCTATGAGTTCAAGACAAGCCTGGGCAACAGAGGGAGACCAAGTCTCAAACAAATAAACAAGGAAGATTCTCCGTGTAAGGGAGAACAGAATTATAAAATCAAATAAACCAAGCAATACCTATTTTAATTTTTGAGTAAGAATTGCAGTAATAACTTACGACATATATTTTTTTAGCTGTGTTCATGTAAATGATTCCTAAGAACCATCTCCTTGCCAGTTGTGGTGGCACATGCCTATAATCCTAGAAACTTGGGAGCCTGAAGCAGGAGGATCACAAGTTCAAAGCCAGCCTCAGCAACTTAGGCCCTGTCTCAAAAATTAAAAATTAAAAAAGAACTGGAGATGTATTTCAGGGGTAAAATACCCCTGAGTTCAATCCTCAGTTTCAAAAAATGAAAAATAAATCAACCAAAAAAAATAACAACAAACCTGTCTCCCTTCTTCTACCTAATGAACAATGAACTGACCATGATCTCTAATGCCATTGTTCACCCAAAGCTACCAAGTCTGGAGAGAGAAATGAACAAGCCCACAGTTTTGTGTGTGTGTGTGTGTGTTTTGGGGGGGGTGGTGTTTTTGGCTTTCCTTTTGTGTAGGTGTCTGGAGATTGAACCCAAGGCCTCATGTATGCTAAGCATGTACTCTACCAGTAAACTACACCCTCAGACCCCAATTGTAAAATCTCTTGTTATTGCAAAAAGTAAGAAAACTTTCAAGAATCATGTCAGATGGGCACAGGAGTTTCACTGAAAAGGCTCCCACTGGTCAAAGTTATGACAGTTTAAGCATCAAATATTATAATTATAGTGAGTGGATCACAATCAATTAATGAAAATTCATAATTCTCATAGTCATAAAAGGAAAAGGAAAGAAACCTTTGTCACCATTTGTGATGGTGACATTTGGAATGACACCTCATCTTGAGAAGTGATTATTAAAGGAAAAGAATGAGCATTTATCCTGTCTTTTCAGTAGGAATTAAATTTCACAATAACCAGTCAGCCCTGGTTAATGGGAGGGGGGACACAGGAGCTCCACTTCATAGAAGAATGGAAAGGATGAAAGAATTGGGGAGAGTGGTAGATTTTTCAGTAAATTCCAGTGAATTACTGAGTTAGACAAGGATTGTCAATTTGTGTTAAAACTGTTAGGAGTCTAATGGGGCACTCATTGCTTGTACATCTACTGTATAGACAGTGGAGGAAAGCCACCAAGTGACGGGAAGATTGGACAGAGTCCTCGTCCAGTGGTTAATCCTAGCATCGCTCATGATGAACTCAGATACTATGTGCGTGATGCACTGTGAAGGGGACACCAGCCATGATGTCTTGATATCAAGCCTTTAGATAGAAATCCCAGTTCATAGGAAATACTGGGTTTAGAGGCACAGGCTAAATGACAACATGAAGAAGCAAGCAGACAAATCTAGAAAGTGAAATAATATATGGTTTGATTGGGTCTGGTTTCCTCAACAAGCCAATTTTTTTTTTTAAAAAGCAGGGTGTGGGGGCAAAGGGGACTGTGCTAAATTAGAAAATATTTAAGTGACATATCAGGCAGATAGCCAGATATAATGCCTGGTCCTGAACTGGATACTAGGGTGGGCCAAACAACTGTAAAGAATATTTTCAGAATGAGAAACAAATTCACTTAAAACAAAATTTTACTGAAATAGGGAGGCAGAGATAATAGAGTAAAAAGAGGTAACAAAAAAAAAAAAAATGGGCTGGGGTGGTGGCTCAGCAGTTACGGTGCTTGCCTGGTGTGTGCAAGGACATGAGTTCGAACCCCAGTACCACGTACACAACGAAGTGTCAGAGCTACGAAAGTCACATGAAAAACTAAATAAAATTGCTCTTTCTCCCTCTCTCTCTCACTGTCTCTCTCTCTTAAAAAAAAAAAAAAAAATATATATATATATATATATATGTCCAATACAATTTCATTTTACAAAGTGCATGTTAATTTTGTGTATAGAAAAACAACTGGAAGAATATATACAAATCTCTGGAGATTCACATGCTATTTTCTTATATCTACTTGTATTTTTTAATTTTCCAAAGTACACATGTCCTGCTTTTGCTGTATGCTACTAGAGAAAAATCTCCCAGTGTCTTTGCATAGCCTTAGAATAAAAACCAAATGCCCGCCACAACTTCTGAAGCCCCGCTGGACTGGCTAGGTGGGCTTCTGCCCCACCTCTCCTGCTCTCACCTGGCTTTCGTTCCCCCTAGCCAAGCTCATTTTTGTCCCTCATGTGGCCTTTTGACTTCTTCCCTCTGCCTGGAATGCTCTCCCCCAGACCCTCCCAGGCCTGCCTTTCTCATAGCTGGACATCACCTCCTCCAGACCACCTTCTTGACAATGGAACTACCTGGCTCTACATGGGACAGAGTAGGGACACTGCAGCAGAAAGAGCAGTGAGCTGGGAGTCAGGATGCCAGCATCCAGGTCTTGACTCCATTGAAACCCTCTTGCTATGTTTGTCACTGGAGTGCCCTACACTCCAGAGATAAGCAGATATATAGATAAATTTTTAAAAAATAAAATAATAAATATATATATATAGGTAGATAGATATCAAAAATTATCAGAAATTACTCATGTGAGCCAGACAGCAAACCCCCTATTCACTGTTTCGAAATCTGCTGACTCAGGCCCTTATCAGAAAAATCACACTCTACTGAAACTCCTGTTTTAACCAGAAAACTCGACCTTGGCCCCTCCCGCCTCATTTCCTCTATATCTACTCCAGGCTGTGAGCGGCAGGTGGGTCCCACTCCACTGGTACCCGCTCCACAGGTTTCCCTTGAATAAACCCGTGTTACTGTTGAGCCACCGCTCTCCTATTTCTTTCCTCATTTCGCCTCTTTCCTTACATATGTGTACGTGTGTGTACACGCATATCCCTATTCTGAGAAAATATGACTAGATGGCTGATTTAAGGCAAGAGGGAAAATGAGTAGTTGGGGTCTCAGATTCCCCAACCCTGAACACCCCCTGGGGGAAGTAAGGGTATGTAAGACAAACATAGGGGAAATGAGGCTGCTGAGAGAGAGAAAGGCAGGGCTAACCCACAGTGTGCCAGGAGCACACTGCACCTTTAATCCTCACAAAAATCTAGCAAAGTAGGCATCACTATCACTCCCACTTAATAGATGTGAAAACCGAGATTCAGACAGACCAGGAGACCAATCCAAGTTCACACAACTAGCACCACAGCAGAGCCAGCACTGAATCCATCTCTTTCTGTATCCAAAACTCTCATTCTTCTATGCACCGGGATAACCCTCTGCCAAGCTGTCTACCAAGCTCCCTGCTTATGGATGGGGGCCTACTGGCTTGTGTCCCTACCCTCTCTCCATCACACCTTCTCAGGCAGGGCCTGTCCTCACCTGCAGGGGCACCCCGACACTGTCGGCCACCTCTCGGATCAGGGCCTCTGAGACTGCATTTGAGGCATAGCGCTGCTGGTTATTCACCTTGATCACAGGGCCCTGCGGAGAGTCAAGAGGGAAGCGGGGATGGTGGCAGGCCCAGAGAGAATGAGATGGGGCTCAGTGCTGCCCAGTGCCAGCCAGGCCCCCAAGTCTCTAAGAAGAGAGCATCTCACCTTGTGGAATAAAGGCCGGTGGTTCTCATCATGTTTGTCCCTGTAAGAAGCGATAAGGGTCAGGATGACACACAGCCGTGGGCCTGCCAATACCCACCAGACTGTACTAGGGATCACAGCACCCTTTCTGTCTAAAGAGGACCTCAGAGTCGTTCTAAATGCGGCATATTATGCAGCCCCTAGCAATAGATGAAAATGAGTTTGTATTGTGTATTCAACACACCTGGGTCAGGCATCACATGACTGTCATCTTGGAGCACCTCCAGGCAGATGGAAGAAGAGGAATGGGAGGAGAAGCAGGGGGTAAGGGGGCCACGGCTGAGCCTGAAGGTGGGCAATGCCTGGGTCTCTGGCTATGTGGGGACTGGCATGGGAGACTCACACATAGTTGGGGTGCACAGCGTGGGCCATGTCTGCACTGATCATGTAGGACTTGGGTATGGCTTCCTCAAAGGCCATCAGGTGCTGGGATGAGGCTGAGATCCGACGTAGCACCAGTTCCGTCAGCAGAGACTGTGCTCCCTGGGCACTCTCTGAGCCAACCTGGGGACACAGACATCTGACTCTGGAGGTCTGGATGCAGGGGCTGAGCTGGAAGGCCAGCAAGAGCAACCCAAAGTCCACATTGATCCAGGACCCTCCTGAGTTGGTGGGTGGGAATAAGGGTATCTTTAACAACTTCCCCAATCCTGGGTCATTACTGAATTCCTGACAGTGGGCTGGGGCCAAACTAATTTCCAGTCATTTCTAAGGCAGAAACAGCACTTATTGATGGGTTTTCTGTACTAACCTCTTCTCTCCCCTAACCCTCACACCTGGAGCTCAGCAGAGGCACCCCCACATACCAGTCAATAGTTTTTTATGCATATGATACAGACTACTGTCCATAATATCTTTTATAACAGAACACCCAAGTTGTAACTAAGCACCTAACTATCCAACTAGTGATGACATTCCCAGCCTCCCTTGCAAGCTAAATATGGCCATGCTAGATTCCATGCAATAAGCAACGGTGAATGCTACCTTTGAATCATACCTTGGAGGCATCCAACCCTCCTCTACCCCTCCTCTGCCCCTTCTCCCTTCCTGCTAACTGAATGTAGAGATGATGGCCAAAGTTGAAACAGCCACTCTGGATCCTGACACCCATTCTGAAGTGCTAACACGGACCTGGGCAGCTATGTAAGAGAGAAGTGCCTGTCAGGTTCCATTACAGCATCTAAGAGTGCCACCTTGCACACGCACGCAGCATAAGAACCCACTATTTGCTGAGTCTTTGGGCTACAAGGATGGATTGGGCAGAACAAGCCCAGTGGAGGAATGCGCTTGCCAAGTGGCACAGAGAAATGTGAGACATGGGGGTCACACTAGTAGAAGCAGATACATCTGAGATATATCCTGAGCCAGTAGGGGACACCAAGTGCTAAGGAACCACTGGCAGCACTCCCCCCATTTCTGAGGTCTCCAGAATATCCCTGGCTCCTGGTAGGTAGGTATCTGGCACAAGCTGGCTGCCAACGACTCCACAGAGGGGCCCTTCCCCAAGCCCTCCATGTACCTCTTCATTGTCATAAAGTGTGATCATGCGCACGTTGGGCTCCATGGCCAGGGAGGAAGGGGCTGCACAGGAATCGATCAAGGCCTGGATGGGCAGGAAAACAACAGCATCATCGTTGCCCCTCCTTCTTCCACGACTTAGTCCACCAGCAATTTGGGGGGCCACACTCCCTTGATCACGTTCCATCTGAGTAAAATGGGCTGGTCTCTCACCAGCCTCCTCTTAGGGCACTTCCTGACAGAGGGAGTGGTGGAAAACTTTCCAATCATCATCAGGGTGCTCCCACACCTTTCCATGCAAAAGGCAGGACAAGAATGTAGAAGGTGGAGAGAAGGAGCTAAGAATCAGGCAAGTCAAAAGCACATGAAGAGGGGCTGGAGCCATGGCTCAGCAGTTACGGCACTTGCCCGGCAAGCACGGGTTCAAACCCCAGCACTCATGTACACAACTAAGTGTCCGAGCAATGAAAGTCATGTGAAAAACTAAATAAAAACATTGATTCTCTCTCTCTTTCTCCCTCACTGTCCTTCTTAAAAAAAAAAAAAAAAAAAAAAAAAAAACCACATGAAGATCACGGAAACTGCTCAACCTCAGTTAACAGACTAAAACCCAAAGAGGTGACCATGACCCCAGCTGGCAGGCTGCAGAAGCAGATGCAGCCCCAGGTCTGGTCTGTTATAGCCCAAAGCCTGTCCCAGGCACAGGGAGGGCAGGGAAAGGAAGGGTGAATAGGGCAGAGGTAGGAGTGATGGTGAGAGGAAAGAAAGGGTCCTAGCTGGGATGGAAATAAGGTGGGGAACATGAAGGAGAACAGGAGGAAGAGAGGCTGCCCCACTGATATCCCAAGGATCAGAGAGAAGACTGAGTGGGCTTAAGCCAGCAACAGGGTGGGGGAAGCAGAGGGAGGCGAATGATATTGCCTGGCACAGTGGTAGGGCTTTCTCTGAGGGAAGGCAGCGGAAATAGGGTTGGGCTAAGATACCACGACACCTGAAATATCTCTCAGCTTCCCCTTACCTCAGACCTTGGCACCAGGCCAGTTCAAGGACAGGGGCCAAAGGTAGTGATGCCAAGGCTGCAGTATTTGGGCCCCTCCCTGTGGTCTACTTCAGCAGACTAAGGGCAGGCCAGGGCACCACCTGTCAGAGCTCAAAAAAATTCCCCACCCCCACCTCTCCCAGAGGGTGAGTGCCTGGGGTGCCCCAGCATCTCACCTGCAGGGCACAGAAGCAACTGTGCAGATTGTCCAGCCGAGGGGCAAAAACGAACTCATCATAGACTCCACCCAGGACCTAGACAGACAAGACAGGCAGCCTGAACTTAAGTTTCCACCCCGACTCACTGGCTCCTACTCCAGAGGGCCTGAGCCAAGCCAGCCTCTTCACAGTTTCTTGTACAACCACTCCCTGACCCCTGCTTAGGGCACTGTTCTCCTTGCTGTGCAAACTCTGGAGAATGAAGGATAGGGTGGGGCTGCCAGGAAGGGGAGATCTTGACTTCTTTCAGTGGGATAAGAAAAGGGAAAACTGAATGGTCACACAAAAAAAAAAGAATTCAAGGAAGTAAAAAGAGGAAACCAGATGACAAACAGAAGCTCATTTAGTGAGGACAGAACATCCAAAGATTTAGCAATCTCCTACTGTCAGTAACTGGGAGGCAGAGAACAGGTGGCCACGGCTAGGCCTCTTGCCTTAGAGGTTCAGAGCCAGTGTGGGTCAAATAAGACAGGGATCAACTCGTAGCAGAGATTCCCAAATTCCCCACCCCTCTGGTAGTCCTAGTAGGCAGGTCTGGTGGGGGAACTTGCCTACATGAGAACCACTGGAAGCAGAGGGGGTGGTGTCTATTGCAAAAACAGGGATGAGAGTAATTGAGGGGTTGGTGGAAAGATGAGTGTGTTAGGGGCTGGCTGGGATCGTGCAGGTCCCCACCCACAGGTTCCTCCAGCTATTCCTCACCGCAGGTTGGGTGTCTGCCAGGCAGAGTTCCATCTCCAAGATGTCCTCGGGGCTTAGCCCCAGATGTGCACAGAGAAGGGACATCAGGACTGAGTGGTGCCGCTCATCCTGCAAGACAGAAGATGATGGGAGGATGGTCTGCTCTTCCTCTCCCTGCCCCTTCTCAGGGGATGGGCTGGTGCCCCCTCTGCACACCTCCCCAGGAGTAGGGTAGCCTTCTTACAGTAGTATTGAGAGGCCCTGGCTCAGGAGAACCCTTCTCCAGCTCCTCCTGCACTGCCGTGGCAAGAATGGGGACTCTGTGGGGAGAGGCGTGATAGGGCAGCATGAGGAGGGATGCAGGGCATGGAAGGGTGGAGTGTCCACGAACCTGAGCATCTCCTGATGGGGAACTCCCCTCGTCCTCCAATCCCCAGCCTGCTCCCCAAATGGCAGAGCTGTGAGCACCCTTGAACATCCACTGGTTCCCAAGAGTGGAACTTGACTGTGGCCATTAAGCAGTGGTCTCCTCCCAAGTCCCACTGGGGTGCCTTCTGTCACCTGGTGCATGCCCTATCCCTCCCAGCCACAACAGGTCCCTGCTGCAGTCTCACAGGTGTGTCTCTGTGTTGGGCCCAAAGCTCTCGTTGACGGTTCGCTGCAGATGGATGGCCAGGTGTGGGATGCGCAGAATGGGCCGGTCCACATGCACCAGTCGCTGCTCCAGCCGACCTGAGGTGGGGCACTGTGGCCCATCAGGCCAGGTCAGCTCAGGGTGCTTACCAACCCAGGTTGGTTAACTCTCACTTCACCCAGACTAACCACAAAGGTCTTCCAGGTTGCGCCTACCCAGACCCCAATCCTGGTTCCCACCTTGATAATGACACGCCCAGCCAAGGTCAGGTCACGGTCAAACCAGGTGCTCCAGATCCCACTACCATAGGTCTCTACACCAACTTGCAGGAAGCCCACCTGGCTACGGCGAGACCGGCGTTTCACCTGACCATGAAGACGGGGAGGAAGTCAGAGAAGGCTGAATGACAAGATTTGGACATGAGACAATACAGAGGAAATACAGAGGGAATGTTAGCATCAGATGAGGGGCCAGAATAGGGAGGAAGGGCAACCTTCTCCTCTGCTCCAGTGGAGAGAGTTCTCCAATTTGTGCCTCCTGATTTTCTTTTGCCCCACATTGCCCCTGACACCTTCCTTCACCCCCAGTACAGCTCTACCTAGCTCCTTACCCTGAGGCAGGGACTGTCCGTGTGGGCCCCAATGAGGCTGAAACCATTGCCAGGAACATACTGGCCTCCCACAGCAAAAGCAATGATGGTGGAGTTGTTCCTGGTCAGGAAGTACTGTGGAAAGCAAGATGAAAGAGGGGTGTGAGCTGTGTGGCCAGGTGGCACACAAGTCTTTGAGATCCAGCTAGGGATCTGCCCCTCCGCTCCCAACCTATCCCTAGTACCTTGCTCTCAGGCTTGATATCCCAGCTCTCTGTCTCCTTGAGTTCATGGAAGCCAGCCTGGAGGAGGCGGTTGCGGCACTCAGCCACGGCTGCAAGAAAAGGAGGACCTCTCACAGTGATGGAAGCAGGTGGAGGCCATACTCACTCTCATCCTAGCCCAGTTCACTTACCATGGAAAGGAGAAGGACTCCCGTTCACGAACTTGAGGAGCTCCCGAGCCGCGGCCTGCACCGCCTCTTTGCGGGCCATACCGTTCATGGCCACCTAGGGTAGAGGGACACTTAGGGTCCTACCAGGTCCCCAGGTCCGGGACTACTACTTCTCATCCCAGCTTGGAGGGCTCCCCCACCATGTCCATCCCCATGAGCAGATCTCTGCTTCCGCCCCTTTCCCCACATACATACCCAGATCCCGGGCTACACCTCTCTGAACTGAAAGCTTCCTTCTCCCTCCAAAGGACCACCACTCATCTGCGCTCCTGGCCCAGTGAGTTGAATACCGCCCGCTCCCTGGTCCGAGCTTTTATCCTGGACCGCTAAGTCCCAGCCCTCTAAATCCCGGCCCTCCAAGTCCCACCCCCACGTCGCCGCCCAGTTAAGAAAGCGTGACTCCACGAGACACCAAGGAAGTCCCTAAATCTGAGCCGGTCTGTACCAAGCGCAGGACCTCTCCCGGAACCAAATACCTCACCTCCCCCCGCAAACAAAGAGTCTCAGGACACCCCTTCCAACTCCAGAAAGGACCGGTCATCCGCGGCCAGGTTTCAGTTTCATTTGGGGTCAGCTGTGACCTCACCTCAGCGTAGCGCTAAGCTTAGGCCCGAGGGGGCGCCGGGCAAGGTCTGGAATCGAAACTCAAGCCGGCAAGCGGCAGCCACCTACCTGCATAGCCCCACCGTCACGTCCGCTCACCTGGCCCACGCCTTGGGCCGTCCCCACCCCACCCCCACTCTACCGCTAGGCCCGCCCCCTTCAGGCCGCGTTATGTGCTCCGCCCCTCTCCCTGGCCCCGCCCCGGCCTCCGCTCCGCCCCTCGAGCCTTCGCCCTCCGCCCGGCCGCGGCTCGCACTGCCTGCCCCGCCCCTTTTCAGGCCGCGCCCCGATTCTGTCCCCGCCCCTGCCCCATTGCTCGCTCCGCCTCCCGTCGGACCGGCTCTCGCCCCGCCCGCTGCGCCGCCGAGATCACGGGCAGCTCTTTTGGTAGCACAGACCATAGCCCAGGCTAGGGCCCTCTGGCGCCCCGGAGGTGCTAGGACAGACTGCCCTGCCTTTTCTTGCCACCTTCCGCAGCGAGTGGGTGGGGAACGAACTCACGCCAGCTCACCGGGTCGGACGGGTACAAAGTGGAGTGGGTGGGAAACTCGCTAGCGCCAGCTCACCGGGTCGGACGGGTACAAAGTGGAGTGGGTGGGAAACTCGCTAGCGCCAACTCACCGGGTGGGACCGGTACGAAGTGCTTGTGATAACAAAAGCTGCATGGCCAACGTACTGGGGCGCTCAGGGTGAGCTAGCTTTATGATAAAGCTTAACGTGTTATTATCTCGTTTAGTCTCCAGAACTGCACTATCAACACAGTGCTTTTACTGTTCCCGTTTTATACATCAACAAGTAGCAAATGCAGAAGTGGAGGTTGCACTCCATCGGTTTGATGTGGAGGCTTGAAACAACTGCTACAGGCTTCTCAGGCCTTTTCCGTACCTTTTCTTTCTTTCAAAAGAGAGGGTCAGTGAGAGAGAGAATCAATTTTATTTAGTTTTTCATGGTGGTTTTGTTGCTCGACACTTCGTTGTATATGTGGTGCTGGTATTCGAACCCGCGTCCTCACACATGCGCGGCAAATGCAATAACCTCTGAGCCACTGACTGCTTCAGCTCTGGAATCTTTTCTATACACTTTAGTAAATGTTATAAAGAAGCGTCCCCACCCCCCAGGGACTCAGACTTAATTACTTGCCCAAGATAACAAGACTATTTGGACAGACCTGGGGTTTTGACTCATGTATGTGCTCTTTGCACTTCTTAAAATGACAGAAAAATAAAAAAGCAAACTACATATATTCTTGGAGGCAATTCCAATATTTCCATGTCAACAGTAGTGAGTAGCAATTTAAAAACCCATACACCTGCTTAGTTAGGAATACAAATCAGGTCTCTTGGTGGACCCAAGGTTTAAAACAGGACCCAGCTATCAGGGTTGTGAACAACATTATAGGGACCCCAGGTCCATAGTGCAATCTGGCATTTATATAAGTATGAGGGGAGTAATAGGGAGGGGGAAGAAAGAGGTTACTTCTAGTGAGTAAATATTTCAAGAATACACACACTGAGTTGGAATGGGACAACCAAGGCTCAAACACCAGAAGCAGGAAGCAGGTTTATTAAAAACGCTGCAGCATGAACACAGGACACATAAAAGCTGCTATCTCCTGGACAATTGTGAGCCTAAAACCCTTGCAATTTATACTCTTTAGGAGGTTACAGCATATATTTAGATTTCAATATCAATTTCAGAAGGAAATTACAAAACAGTGGTTATTCACACAGAACCCAAACAGCTGCAAACAGTCTCAATACAAACGGCTTCCCAGGAAAGAGAAAATAAAAGAAAGAAAGAAAGAAAAAAGAAACTTAAAAAAACCCTCTATATGTGCTGCTTGTAAATCTCTGTGTTCTATCAGGTCTCTGAACCCAAGCAGGGTGAGTAAACAAGCAGATAAAAGACTTCCTTGCATTTATCTGTTTTAAGCTCCTTGGCTAAATTAAGAAAAACACAGTTTCCCAAGGAAGATGCCTCATATGTGGGAGGGGGGTTCTCATCATTTAGGGGGCCCTGTCCTCACAGGTGTCTCCTGCTTCATTCCCCCTACCCCCCTTTTTTTGCAGGGCTGAGGACTGAACTTGGGGCCTTGCATGTGCTAGGCAAGCACTCTGCCACTGAGCTAAATCCCCAACCCCTCATTTTCCCCTTTAATGCTTTATTAAGTTTTTCTTTAAATTTTAAGGCATTACCCTCTTGATTTAATATCTTATATAATGTCAAACTTAGCTGCCCTTTTTTTTCTCAATAGCCATTTTTATAATGGAACTAATATTCTTTATGCAAAGGACAGCCAAGCATGGAAGCACTAAACAAATGAACAGCATAACTCTATGATGCCAATTAGGCTTTTGAATCCACCGAAGTAAAAAACCGGCCTCCAAACAGTGAGTCTGGATTCCACTCTAGCAAGCAATAAGCATCCGGGCTCATTCCTGTCCAAGGCCATTCCTCCTTCACAAACCCAACAGCCTTTAACTCCAAGACTTTTGGCCATTCTTTCAGGCAAGTCTGAAAAGAGATTTTTTTTTTCTCCAGGAAGGGAAAGTTGAGATTTGGGCTTAAATCTTCAGATAGTCTAGCAGCTGGGCGAGGGCATGTAATGGTAGGACCTGGGGTGATCAGCCCTGGAGGATCATCAGTATAATCTTGTGATCCCTTTTTACTGAAATCGTGTAGCTCTTCTTGAGACACAGAACCTAATGGCCAGGAATACCAAGCTTCTCTGTTGATCAATAGCCAGTAAATCCCTGGGCAATTTTCCTTGCTAATTTGAGTCATATGAATTCTGAAATTTTTTCTAGTGTCAAGTGATCTCAGAATTACTTTTTTTTTTTTTTTTTTGGTGAGTCAGGACCTATGTATATCTTATTAATTACACTAACTTTGTTATAGACTATCTTTTTCTTTTTTAAGAGAGAGGGACAGAGAGAGAGAGAATCAATTTTATTTATTTTTTCATCTGGCCTTTGTTTCTCCAACGCTTAGTTGTGTATGTGGTGCTGGGGTTTGAAGTCAGGTCTTTGCACATGCCAGGCAAGCATTTCAACCACTGAGCCACTGCTCCAGCCCATAATAGACCACCTTAACATATGGAGTACAAAGTGGATAATAGCTAGAATCCAGCCATAGTGGCAAGCAATTGCACATGGTGACCATTGAAAGCCATATTTAACCAATACATCAACATTTTTACCAACATAGATTAAGTTGTGTCAACTTAATAACACCAAGCAAATCCTATAAATCCTCTAAAAGCAAAATAGAAAAGTACAAATAAAATTATTACCAGTCCTCAGGGGTCACTGTCACTAGTCCTGTAGCAAAAACCAAGAATAAGACGAATATATATCCTGTTAGTAGTCAAGGATGATAATTCATTTTAGCATAAGCCCTAACCTAGAGGATAACATAGACCATCTGTCCTGCTGGGCAGTGAACCTTCTGTATGCCTGGATTGGCCAATCTCAGGGTGGTTGAAGCAGGGCTTGGTCTCCTCAAGCTTGGCAGGGCTCAGTCTAGTCACCTTCTGGGGTATCCAAGGCAGGGATGTTGTCCTTCTGATCCTTAAGTTGTTTGGCATTTCCTTCTTCTGGATGGTCAGCTTAAGGGGTGCAGCAGATCTGGAGTGCGTTCCCAGTCAGCAGCTGTGGGTTTGAGTTGGGTATTTTTCCTAAAGCCTGAAGTTGTTGTCTTAATATCAACTCTCCAATTTCCTGTAAATTTTGCTGCAGTCCTCTGATAAACGAGGGTGGTCTCCCATACGTTATCTCATAGGGGAAGAACCCAGTCCTCTTAGTAGGAGTGGATCTAATTTTCAACGGTGCAATAGGGAGGATTTCCTGTTTATTCTCTCTACTTTGTCAGAACTTTGTGATCTATAAGCAGTAAGTAGCTTTCATTAGATATTTAAGCTTTTGGCCAACAATTGTATTACCTCTGCCACAAAAGGTGGTCAATTGTCTGAGCCAATTGTTATTGGAAGTCCAAACCTGAGAATAATTTCCTGGAGGAGCATCCTGGTTACCTCTTGAGCATTTTCTGTGGAGGTTGGGAAGGCTTCTATCCAGCCAGAATAAAAGCATACAAAAACCCACCATCTGGGATAGAGCTTCCTAAGGAATTAGTCTAAAACCAAGCAGTCTCACATGGTGCATACCTAAGCTTTGGTTTTGGGTTTATTCTCCTGCCAGGTGTTCAAGACCAAATTGGTTGGGGCTGAGCTATGGCTTAGCAGTTATGGCACTTGCCCGACATGCATGAGGTCGCGGGTTCAAACCCCAGAACCATGTATACAACAAAGTGTTGGAATATGGAAAGCCACATGAAAAAAACTAAATAAATTTGATTCTCTCTCTTCCTGTCATTGTCCGTCTCTCTCTTAAAAGAAAAAGAAAAAATAAAAAAAGAACAAGTTGGTCAAAACTGACCTTGTTCCAATTTGTTATAAAAAAGTCAGAGACTTTAGGGAGCCACTTTTGGGGAACTCATGAGAAGCTTTTTAGCTCCTTTAGCTTTCAGTGCCATCTGCTAGGGTTAAGGTCCTGCTGACCACATGTCGCTTCTCTGGGAAGCATTAGGGACATCTCCTGCTTCAGTGGCCCTCCTTCTGCAGCATGTACCAGCCATTGCTCTCTAGTCTCCTGACCAATCTGGTTGGGAAGTCATGTGACCCATAGTGGCAAAAAAATTCCCATTGTTTCCCAAGTTCTGGCTGATGATAAAGGGCGATTGCCAAAATATTGACCTTTCTTTGATCCTTTTATTTTTATTTTTTTATTTTAAAGAGAGAGGGACAATGAGAGAGAAAGAAACAATTTTTATTTGGTTTTTTATGTGCTTATTTTTACTTTTTTAAGAGAGAGAGAGGTACAAGGAGAGAAAGAGAGAATTTTATTTAGTTTTTCACATGACCTTTGTTGCTCTGACACTGTGTTGTGTATGTTGTGCTGGGGTTCAAATCTGCATCCTTTCGCATGCCAGGCAAGTGCTGTAATCACCGAGCCACCACTCCAGCCCTGGCCCTTTTATTTTATTTATTTATTTATTTTTAAGAGAGAGGGACAGTGAGAGAGACAGAGAAAGAGAGAAACAACTTTATTTAGTTTTTCACATGGCCTTAGTTGCTCCATCACTCAGTTGTGTACATGGTGCTGGGGTTTGAACCCGGGTCTTTGTGCTTGCCAGGCAAGCGCCGAAATCGCTGAGCCATCACTCCAGCCCTGGCCCTTTTATTTTTAACTTTAGTTTTTACATTTTGGTTTTAAACATCCAGCAGACTAGTTTTATCAATCCTAAAGTAGGAGTAGTAGGTTTTAACGCTAATGTAAAATTAGAAAAAAGGATAATGATACTGGTGTAAATTCAGGCGGAGATGTTTATTGGGCTTGTTGCTCTCGGGCCAATTTCACCTGCGCCGCCATGATGAGGGCGGGCATGGGAAGTGGCAGGTGGCCAGAATGGCAGGCAGGGAAAATGGCGTTGAACCCTCGCCAGGCAGCTGGTTTTGCTGGCTACCTGGAAGTTCATGATGGGGTTAGTCCTTCAGAGACTGGCTGGTGGATCCATCAATCCATTGGAGCGTGTCCGCCAGCATCCCAATTGGCTGTTCTTTTCGCGGGCAAGTTGCCCTTTGCCCTGCCCCTTAGCCAGCAGGCATGGCCTCAGTGTCTTGGCTGAAGGCACGCCCCCAGCCAGGGTCCAAGATGCTGTGAAGTGTGGGCTACCTGAAGCCACGCCCCCAGCCGGCCTAACAGCTAATGTCTATAATTTTATAATTATTTACCCTTTTTATTTAATTGGGGCTAGTAGTATTCCTACTGGAAGTCTGCCTTTTATCCCATTTGTTCTTTACCTGATAGTTTATCATCTCAAATTAACTCAGGTTATTATAACAGCTATACTTCTGTAAAGCACCTAGACAACAATACTATTTTATAAGGAAAATATAGAATGGAATTAACAAGAAGCAGAAACCTATTTAGTTCGTATGGTAGCCATGAATCAGGGGAAATTATTTCCAAATTTCATACCTTTTCTTAGTTATATTATGTCCCCAATTTATTCTGAGATTATAGAAATCTTTATAATAAGAACCTATCCTTTGAAACTAACTCTAATAAGTTTAATTTTAACCTACTTTGGAACCACCCTAACATGGAGTAAGGTGGAAGACTGAGCCTTATCTCAGACAAGGATGGACTGTTAACAAAATTTTAGGTAAAGCCTTTTTCCCTCTGGAGCTGATCCTTGTCCCTCCCCCGCCTTTTTTTTTTTTTTTTTTTAAGAGAGAGGGAGCAAGTGAGAAAGAGAAAGAATCAACTTTATTTTTTCATTTGGGTCTTGTTTTTCTTACAGTTAGTTGTATATGTGGTGCTGGGGTTTGAACCTGGGTCCTTGCATATGCTAGACAAGTATTGTAATCATTGAGCCACTGCTCTAGCTCCTGATCCTTGTCCCTTTAAAATATCATTTTATGGGGCTGGAGTAGTGGCTCAGCGGTTTTGGCGCTTGCCTGGCAAGCACAAGGACCCAGGTTCAAACCCTAGCACCACAAGCACAACTAAGTGTTGGAGCAACTAAGGCCATGCGAAAAAACTAAATAAAGTTGTTTCTCCCTTTCTCTGTCTCTCTCACTGTCCCTCTCTCTTAAAAAATAAATAAATAAAATATCATTTTATAAAAATTTTTATATATTGTTTTTGAGCCTGAGTATCAGTTTACATAATCTGATTACACATCTGAAATGTGAATCAAACAGAAAGACTAAGAGAGCTCTTAAATTTTCCCTGTTGCCTTTTAAAATACATTTAGATTTCCATTTCACTGTAAAGAGTAACAAAATTTTACATGTAACATATTTTTTAAAAAAGAGAGAGAGGGACAGTGAGAGAGAAAATCAATTTTATTTAGTTTTTCATGTGACTTTCTGATACTTAATTGTGTATGTGGTGATGGGGTTCGAACCTGTGTCCTTGCACTTGCCAGGCAAGCCTGTAACCGTTGAGGCACAGCTCCAGCCCTTATATGTAATTTATTGATAACAGGCTACTTTTACCCAATCACAAAACATCAGAGGGGCTGGAGTAGTGGCTCAATGGTTATGGTGCTGACCTGGCATGTGCACAGTCCCAGGTTTGAAGCCCCAAACCACATACTCGATGAAGTATTGGAGCAATGAAAATCATGTGAAAAACTAAATAAAATTGATTCTTTTTTTTTTTAAAGAAAGAGGGAACAATGAGAGAAAGAGAGAGAGAGAAAGAGAGAAGCAATCTTTATTTAGTTTTTCATGTGACTTTCATTGCTTCGACACTTCGTTGTGTACGGGGTGCTGGGGTTTGAACTCAGGTACTTGTGCATTTGGGGCAAGCACCGTAACCACAGAGTCACAGCTCCATAAAATTGATTCTTTCTCTCTCTCACTGACTCCCTCTCTCTTTAAAAAAAATTAAAAACAAAACAAACATCAGTTGACATACATACCAATAAAATTGGTTATTCTTATATAAATTATAATTTGAAAAATATTAATTTGATAAAATGTTTTTCCAGGCTTTACATTTTAAAAGGGTTGTATACTTGGAGGAAAAAAATGAATACATCTAGTATGCAGAAAAGCCAGCATTATGAAGACATTTTTATGTTAAGTCTTAAGTAAAATTTAGAATTCATAGTGCAGGGTAACAAAAACCACAGGTCTTCATGGTTTACTTTTAAATTCTATACATTTAAGAAACAGTGTTAATGATCAGAAATTGGCTTAGTCAAGGTAAACAAAGATAAACTAGGTCTTTTTTTTTTTTTAAGAGAGAGGAACAGTGAGAGAGAGAGACAGAATAAATTTTATTTAATTTTTCATGGACTTTTGCTGCTCAGACACTTCATTGTGTACCTGGTGCTGGGGTTCAAACCCATGTACTTGCGCATGCAAGGCAAGCGCCATAACCACTGAACCACCGCTCCAGCCCCAAGCTAGGTCTTTTAATGGCCATATGGCTTTTTATATTTGATACCATGCACAAGAAAAAACATGCATTGGTCACCTTGTCATTAAATTTATATAAACCTTTACATAACGTTTAGAAATGGTGCATATTAATATGGTCTTCAGATTATACATATTTCTGATCATATATATATATATATATATATATATATATAT
>PVKS010031638.1:0-23245 GCA_004027875.1 Aplodontia rufa | reverse complement strand
CTCTTTCTTCCCTCATCTCTTCTGTCCTCAACCTCTTACTTCTTCCCCATCAGAATCCAGGGCAGATTCTCCAGCCATGACTCACAGGGTAGTGTCAGCCCTTTCCACACCCTCAAAGGGCTTTTGGACACAGATGCTTTCCCTGTGGGGACTGCCCACAGGGAAGGATTAGAGTGACTGTGATCCATGTGTGGGAAGAAGTCCAGAAGCTGAGGCCTGTCTTCTAGCCTGCCTCCTGAATGACACATACCAAGGTCTCCAGAGTTGCACTTGGGACTTGAGGAGATAGCTGCCAACTCCCCTGAAATGCCCACCTCCAAGCCTCTTTAAGGCCCAGCAGAGTGGTTCCCACTCCTTGGGAGGGTGTCTGGATTACAGGGGCTGCTCTGCGGCCTTAGTGGAGGCTCACTCATGCTGTGCCACCAAGGAGCCCCAAGGGGAGTTGCTCTTCTTTATCTGGAAAGCAGACATCGTAGCATCTCAAAGTGTCCTCATGGAAGTCCTCCTGCGCCACACAGGAATCACTGTAGACCCACAGATGCCATACCCTTGGCTCCTTGCAGCAGTTTCTCAGAGTAGATGAAGAAGTGGGAGCCACGGCCCAGGCTCTGGTTGTTGTGACACTTGGACCAATACACACTTTCCAGGAATGGACCCTGGGCAAATGACCATGAGCTGGGTTGGGCTTCATCCTCACTCCCTGGCCACCAGCTTGTCTCTGATCTCTTCTGTTGGACCTCTCACGGCTGACCCAGAGAACTTGACCGGAGCCTGAGCTGACTCTGTATAAGATATATTTTGAGGGTCATCCTACCCTCTGACTCCAAATTCTAGTCTAACTCCTAGTTTGGTTGCCAGATCAACATCCTGACCCCTCACTCACTTCCACCTGAACCCCAGCCTTACCCATGAATTCAGCTTGACTATCTGACTTAGCCTGATTCCAGACCGACCTCATCCATGAGCATATGATCTGATCCATTGCCTGATGCCTGATGTCCCTGTGCTCCAGCCTGTCATGGTGAGGCCATTGAGAAGGAACGGGGAGCTGGGAGAAGATGTCATTCTCCCATCCCAGAAGTCTGCCATGCTGCTGAAGGCCTGGAGGAGACTCCAGTGTCTGACTAGTGCGCAGGAAGAGCTCAGACACCGCTTTGGTGTATTCACACACGCTGGAGCTTGTCATTCCATAGGTCCCTGGAGGAGGCAATGTCCACCAAAGTTCTGTCTGACAAAGTCCAGGCTTGGGGATGGGCTAGGCAAAGCCAGCCCTGGAGGTTGCCAACACCATCCCTTCCAGAAATTGGCTGTGTTTTGGTAATTATATGTATTATGAATTTACTTAAACTGGAAACTTTCTGACTGTTATAAGAATTGCATTACTTAAACTACTGTTGTGGATTGTTGAGAAGAGTATTAGAAATAACACATATAGAAATCATGGAAAACAAAGCTATACTGGCTTTAAAATAAAATTGGATATAGAAAGCAAAATAATTAAAACTAAGGAACAAAGAAACAATATATGTAAAAAATTTACCAATACCATACTGAGTGCTCACATTGTATTGTGAACTTTGAGTGAGAAAGGTGTGTTTACCTTTCCTGTTGTTACAGAGGATGAGCTTTAACTCCCTAGCAGTAAATAAGACATGTTTACCCTTTTTGTCTTTGCAGAGGTTAGGCTTGAACTTTTTAGCCCATAGGTTAGGATGCACAGATAACTTTATAGGATTAACATTTATAGGATTTAAGATAACTATAAAATATTTGGTAAGGTTACAATAACAAAAGTTTTAAGTTAGTACTTAATAGGTTATAGGAGTTATTATAGCCTATAACATAGTCTAGCAAAATAAAAAACTTTTCATTTATGCTAAGATAGGGCTTCTAGACTAATACAGTGTAGTGAGCTTTAGGGCTTCTCTTATCTAGTGAGGTAATGGTTTGCAGAAACATCTAAAGGAATTTAGGGAGACGGAATTTGGTGAAGTGTTTGGTCTCTGTCCTTTGTAAAAGCAGGTCTTTATGGTGGGAAGGTCGCGAGGACATGAATTGTACTAATGGTTGATGTTTTAAGTTTACTGGGAAACTGAAAAGAGAATTGTATAATGAAGAAGATAATGAAAGGCATGTTTGTGCACCTGTATAAAAATGTTCAACAATAAAGAACAGACGGCATTTTGCTCAAGCAGGGAACTGTGTCTGCTTGCAACTTGTCCCGGAGGTTCCAGCCGTTCCTCTGTATCATCCGACTCCTCTCCACCTTCGGGGACCCGAGTTCAGCTGGGGCTGGCCCCCGGCAGGTCCCTAGAAAACAACCCCAGAGGCTGTGTCCTTCTCACGGTTCCCATCTCCATTCCCCAGTGGAGAGAGGAGAACCTGCTGCCCTGGGGACGGAGGTGCTACCTAGATGAGAAACCATCAGACCTACCCTGGAGTTGGCTGGGGAGGCTGGTGGTGGCTCTGGGGAAACCAGGGAATGCATTAAGGAAGGGTGGCTACCAGGGCTTCTCCTCTCCTCCCAGCTCACCTCCGAGAGACTGAACTGCACCCAGTAGCTGTCTCTTGACAATGTCATACTAGAAATTCACTTTTCTCCACTGACCTACTATGTTAGTTCTTGTTTCTCAAGAGCCAGGAGGTTTCTGCTTTGCGTGGGGCTCCTTTTATTTGTTCTTAATGCCCTTTGGAAAGTGCTTCCAAACTCTAGAGCACGCGAAGGACAAACACCTTACAATGGAGATGTGGCCTCCTGGCTTCTAGGAGTCAGTGACTCTGCAGATGTCAGAGTAGAAGGTAGGCACAGCACCTCTGGCATGGCTAGTCCTTCCAATGGGGTACAGGTGTCTCCTGGGAGAGGGACTCAGCAACTCTGATAAAAAAAGAACTGGCCTTTGCTCTGAAGCACTGGATGTCCCTCAACCATTCATATGCACACAACTAGTCCCATATGCCTAAAGTATGGAAGCTCTAAGTTCTTTGGTTTAAAGTCAGGATTTGAAAAGTACATGTCACTTATATTATAGATTGTCACTCAGGTTAATTTTTTTCCTGATATTTCCTCATGATTAAATTGAGACCATGTGTTTTTTAAATTTGTTTCTGTTTTATTTTGGGTTTTTTTTGCAGCTCTGGGGATTGAAACAGGGCTTTGCACATGCTAGGAAGGTGCTCTGCCACTGAGCGACATCCCCAGCCCCAGGCTTTGTGTTTTGTGGAGTGCCATACTGGTGATGAGTCCTTCTCAGTGCAGCGCAGCAGGAGATACATTTTGTGTGTTCATCTCATTACGGATGAAGTTAACTTTGGTCCCTTGTTATGATGTTGTCTACCAGGTTTCTTCAAATAAAACTTTGATTTCTCTTCACAATGTTACTCATTGATCTTATCCACTAGACAACTAGAAAACATCCCTAGAAGCTATGTCCTTCTCACTTTTCCCATCTCTATTCCCCAGAGGAGACAGGAAATGCCATTGCCTGTGGCCAGAGTTTCTACCTAATTGGGAGCTCAGGAGACTCCCTAGAATTCATTGATGACTTTTGTCAGAATATAACTAATATGGTTATCACATGGTGAATTTTTTATTCCATAATTTGTACTGCATTTAATAGTTTTTTTTTTTTTCCAACAAGAGGTGTCCATGTCCTCCTTGTTCCTCCGCCACCTCCTCATCCTCCTCCTTTTTTTGGTGGTGCCTTCTGCATTCCAGACAATCCCTCTATTATTGAGATATATGCCAGCCCTTTCCCCTTCCTTTTTTCATTTCTGAACATCAGCTTGAACTCACAAACGCATGCATTCTAGGCCTTTCCCCCCACTGTGGGTCAGAATTTGTTATTATAATTTATTTTGCTATTTGAGTTTTTGACCAGATCATGAAGGACAAAGAATGAATGACTAAATAATTATTCTAGATGAAAAGAGGAAAAAAATAAAAATTAAATAGAATACGTGATCCTGAAGCAAATCCTGGACAATGCTCTGTTTCTTTTGCTGTAAAGGTTACTAATAGAATAATAGGTCCCAATGGTAATAAGATCTCCTCCTTAGATGATAGTTCAATTAAACTTGGTGTAAAGGAATGAACAAGAAGTTTGGAGCTAGAAAAGCCTGGACAAATCCCATCTCTTCACTTACAGTATAGACTTGGGCTCTGAATCTCAGCTTCCTTATAATGTGGGAAATACAATACCTTTCTTACAATATTGTGAGGACTAAAGATGATGTCTTTCAAGTCCATGGAAAACAGTAGGTGCCCAATAAGTAGCTAAGCTCTTTGTTCTAAGCTCCTCAGGAACAAGACTTTTATTTGTTTTGCATAATGCATGGTATTTAATAGACTCTCAGCAACTGTTGAACTGAATGAACACTGGAAAAATGTTTCTTTTTTTTAAGAGAGGACAGTGAGAGAGAGAAAGCGAGAGTGAGAGCGAGACAGAATCAAGTTTTATTGAGTTTTTCACATCACTTTCATTGCTCTGACACTTAGTTATGTATGTGGGTGCTGGGGTTTGCAAGAGTGAGAGCGAGACAGAATCAAGTTTTATTGAGTTTTTCACATCACTTTCATTGCTCTGACACTTAGTTATGTATGTGGGTGCTGGGGTTTGAACCCGTGTACTAGTGCATGCAGGGCAAGCACTGTAACTGCTGAGCCACCACTCCAGCCCCTGGAAAAATGTTTTTAAAAGACTATAATTCATGGTAAAATAAAATAAGTGAATCATTTTCATTTTCATAGTGTTATGACTCAAACTTTGACTCTAACAGCAATGTCATCAAAAATACTCAAGGACAAATTCTATTTAGTAGATGTTGGAAAGAGCTTGGAACATTTATTAATCCAACGGGGAGAAAAATAAATTCATCCAAGTCTTGGGTAAGAGAAATGGAGTCAGTCTTTGACTGGCCTAATGATCACACATGTGTAAGGCCAGTAACCATTACACAGCGTGAGGTAGAAATGGTGCTGGCAGAACTCAGTCTTCCCAGTAAGACATCTATCCAAAACGTCAGATGGGCATCAAGTTCAGAGGCTGATGCAATCTGAACTTAAAAGCTGGGCAGGGGAAACTCAGGGTTGCTAAATGGAGGATGATTCTAGCTCCTGTGGCTTTCTCTCCTTTCTTACCCCACTCATGAGCCAACTAGCCACAGCAGAACCACCTTGCGGTGTGTTTGGGTGGAGCTCAACATTTGCATTTCTAGGAAGTTCTCTGATAATACTGGTGCTATGAGTCCAGGGACTACACTTTGAGAACCATTTCCTTGACTTGTTGTAATCAGATAAGCAATCCGGTTGTATTCCATAGGGATGTCAAGAGCCAGTGCGCTTCCCAGTGTCTGTTTCAACGTTTCTCAAGATTGGGAGTGGGAAAGAGGGAAAGACACCTCTCCTGGGGACTTTCAGAACTTCTGTGGGTAGGGTGAGCTTTCACAAACTTTTAGAACATGCTCTCCCTGCCTCAGGGAAAAAGCACAGAAACCATTGCCCACCTGAACGGTGGCAGACACAAAGGTTGTCACATCCCTCAGGTACATTATGGTGGAGGAAGACTGAAAACATCTTATTGGTCTTTCCTGGGGTCTCCTTCCCTCCATCCCTATCATTAATTTCTATCTGGGCAATAAGAATCCTAGTTTGACCTCACTGAAAAGAACTAGCTTGTCTAATTGGAACACCGGGGTCAGTTTTCCAAGTGTGACAATGATTTGACATACCCATTTCACCATCGATCTTCTCCATACCAGAGAAAGAAATGCCAGGGCAGCCATTTATTGCCTCTGAATACCTATCATGTGTCCAGTATGCTTTTTCATTGAATCTGACAATGGCTCTGTGAGGAGAGTGTTATTATTATTCCCATTTTCCAGTCTTGATGCCGGTGATGTGGATGTCGGGTTCGTGTCCTCTCGGAGTCGAAGAATGAAACCGAGGGACACCGAGGCAGGCATAGTAGACAAGTTTTATTATAGAAAGTAAAGCACAGGGAAAAGAGCAGACTTCCCCCAGAGTGGGGGAAGGGGACAGAGACGATGAGGCAGTGAGCTTTGCCCTTTTTATTTGACGTCCTCTCCTGGATTGGTCACTGCTTCCCTGCCCCTGTACCTAGCACACAGGTGTGGGGAATTCTGGTCCAGTCTTTGATCCATGCCTTAGGCTCTTTCATCCATGCCTCAGGCGCCAATAGAAAGAAGGTGGGAGTGTCTGCATCTGGGCCTGTCTTGTCAGACCCTCATTAGCATTGGGGGATGTCTTTGCCTTCTCAGGAAAGATGATCTCCTTATCAACCCACGTTCTCTGCCTACACTGAACTGCCTAACTTTTTCTGCCTCAGTCTCAGAGAATTTAAGTCACTTGCCCAGAAAAACATGTAATGGAATCAGGATTGAGTTCTGAATCTGCCTGCCTCCATAGTACACTGATTCTGTATTGCTCCAAGGGAGAGAAATTACAGGGGTCAAAACTCAGTGTCCATCAAAGGCAGTCCTTTCCAGTCACTATTAGCTTTCAGTTATGAAAGGAGCCACTTCACAAACATCCATTGCCCCTTTGGGAGAGTCAGCAAAGAACAATGCTGAGGGTCACATAGATGGCGTGCCCACACTAGGTGGGTCTGACCTTACTAGTTCTTTCCCTTAAGATTCAGTGAAGGAGTAGAACTGCTCTGTGTATTTCAAAAGGCAACACTAGACTGGGTAATGAAAGAATCAGAATTTGATTCATTGTATCATAAGCCAGTTTGTCAGTATGTCACTATGTTTTTGTGAATCTCATTCCAGCGAATTTCAGAGACTGGACCACAACTACACGAAAATGCCCTGAGGGGGATTCAGAGACCAGGTGATGGTTTCAATGTCTAACCCAGAGAGTATCTGATTTTTTTTCTTTTCTGCCCAATTATAATAAGAGCCATCATTATTGACAGTTATTATTCACCAGGATTTGTTTATTTCATCTCCCATGCTCCAGGAAAAAAATCTTAGAAACTACCATCTTCATTTATGAGGCTGAGATTCAGAATGTGATTAAATAATTTCTCCAAACATCATAGAACAAGTAGAACATGGTTGGAAACTCTAGTCTGCCTTATTCCAAAGACCGGGAATTTCACCACCATCCTACATTACTCCACTCACCAGATACAAAATATAAACCCTAAAGGCATGCTTCCAATGACCCACTTCCTCCAGCCACACCCTACCTGCCTACAGTTACCAGTTAATCCGTAAGGGAGGATTAACTCACTGATTAAGCTAAGTCTCGTATAACCCAATCATTTCACCTCAGCTTTCCTGAATTGTCACTTGTGAGCTTTTGGGGGAGCCTCACATTTAAATCATCACACCCTCCAAAACTCAATGCAAAGAGTTAGGATTCTGCAAGTTTTATTTGAAGTGTTTAATATTGGAGTCAGAAATTAAATTGTTAAAGCACTTGGTAAACTCAAAATTCATTGTGGCAAAAGGAACTTAAAATATGTTCATTTTGGTTCAAACATGTAATTGTAAGTAAATTTGTATCAAAAACCACACTGAAATGCAAAAGTCTCTAGGAATAAAAAAATCAAATGTACAAAAAATATTAACTGGGTTATCTAAAATATTAAAAGTAGCAAGCAACCTAAATGTGCAGAGCGGCAATGGTTAAGTCAATGATACCACTGAGCCGCTTAAAGGAGTATGAGACAGCCATTGAAATGGTAACCCAAACAATGCAAAATTAGAAGACATATACTGGCGGAAAGGATTAAAAAACAAGATCCTACTATATATTGTTTGCAAGAGACTCAGATATTGACAACCATGGGCTAAAAATGAAAGGATGGAAAATACAATTTCATGTAAATGGAGCCCCAAAACAAGCAGGAGTAGCTGTTCTCTCATATCTTACAAAACACTTGAAACCAAAATTAATCAGAAGAGACAAACAAGATCATATCATACTGGTAAAGGGAAAAATCTAATAAGAGGATATAAAGTCAGTAAATATTTATGCTCCAAACATCAGTGCACCTAATTACATGAAATAGATAATGTTCAACCTGAAGACTAAGACAGATACCAATAAAATAGTACTAGGTGATTTCAACACATTTCTCACCAATAGGTAGGTCATACAGACAAACTCAGTAAAGACTCTTCTAACTTAAAAAAATATATAAATACTAAAAATAGTATAAATGGAGTTAACACACATCATTAGATTTTTTTTCACCCAACAATAGCAGTATTCAATTTCTTTTCACCTGCTTATGGCATCTTTTCCAAAACACACCATATTTTAGGCCACAAAGCAAATGTCAGCAAATACTAAGTATCAATATAGTTTGTTGCATCTTATAAGATCATAATGGAATGAAATTAAAAATCAAAAGTAAGAAAAAGCACAGAAACTATAAAAACACATGAACATTGAACAATATGCCTTTGAATAATCAATGAGTGATAGAAGAATGCGGGGAAATTTTTTAAATTCTTAGAATCAATTGAGAATGTGACACAGTATATCATAATCTCTGGAACACTAAGAGGAAGTTCTAAGAATAAAATTTATAGCTATAAGTGCCTACATAAGAAAATAGATCTCAGGGGGGAGGGGGTAGTGGGAGAAGAATAGGGTGGGGAGGGTAAAAGGGGGATATATGATGTGCGCATGTATGAAAGTGTAACAGCAAACTTTTCAATATGTAAAACTATAATGAAAAATAAAATCTTGTTTAAAAAAACAAAATAAAAACATCTCAGATAAATAACCTAATGATGCATCTCAGGGACCTAGAAAAACAAAAACAAATCAATTGCAAAATCAATAGAAATAAGTAAATAAATATCAGTGTTGGGGCTGGAGTGGTGGCTCAGCGGTTACGGTGCTTGCCTGGCAAGCATGCGGACCTGGGTTCAAACCCCAGCACCACGTACACAACTAAGTGTTGGAGCAACTAAAGCCATGTGAAAAACTAACTAAAGTTGTTTCTCTCTTTCTCTGTCTCTCTCACTGTCCCTCTCTCTTAAAAAAAAAAAAAAAAATCAGTGCCTAAATCCATGGAATAGAGAATTTAAAAAAAAAATACAAAGGATTAATGAAATAAAGAATTTGTACTTTGAAAAGATAAACAACATGGATAGATTCTTAGCTGAACTAACCAAAAAGAGAGAAGGCCCAAATTAATAAAATTAGATAGAAAAAAGTAGATACCACCACAGACATCACAGAAATTCAGACGATTATTAAGGAGTCTTCTGAAAACTTACATTCCAATAAATAGGGAAAATCCAGAAAAAATGTATATATTTCTAGTCATATATTACCTGCCAAAATCAAAACAAGAGGATGTAGAAAACCACAATGGATAAAAAACAAGCAATGAGATTGAAACAGTAATAAAAAGCCTTCCAACAAAGAAAAGCCCAGGACCAGATGGATTCTTATTTCAATTCTACCAGAACTTAAATGAAGAACTAATGTGAATTTTCCTCAAATTATTCCATGAAATAGAAACAGGTGAAGTACTTCAAAATTCATTCTATGAAGCCAGTATCACAGTCGTAACCAAATCAGATAAGGACACATCAAAGAAAGAAAACCACAGTCCAGGATCCCTACTGAACTTATTTGCAAAAATCCTTAAATTTATTCAGAGCAATCAGGCAAGAGAAGGAAATCAAAGGGATAAGAATAGGAAGAGAGGAAGTCAAACTGTCCCTGTTTGCTGATGACATGATACTATATCTGGAAGATCCAAAAAACTCTACCAGAGAACTGCTGAGCTTATAAACAGAGTTAGCAAAGTGGCAGGCTACAAGATCAATACCCATAAATCAACAGCTTTCCTATACACTAACAATAATAGGACAGAAGAAAAAATCAGGAAATAGATCTTATTCACAATATCCTCAAAAGAATAAAATACTTGGGAATTAATCTAACAAGGGAAGTAAAAGATCTCTAGAATGAAAATGATCAGACATTGAAGAAAAATTGAAGAAGACCTGAGAAGATGGAAAGATTTTCCATGCTGTTGGTTAGGCAGAATTAATGTAATTAAAATGGCCATTCTGTCAAAAGCACTATATAGGTTCAATGTAATCCCCATCAAGATACTAATTCCATTCTTTACAGATATAGAAAAAGCAATTCTCAAATTCGTTTGGAACAAACAAACAAACAAACAAAACCCCAAGAATAGCCAAAACTTTACTAAGCAAGAAAGTCTAAACAGGTGGATTTGCAATACCAGATCTAAAACTAGAGCTGTAGTAATAAAAACAACATGGTACTGGTATCAAAATAGGAATGAAGACCAATGGAATAGAATTGAAGACTCTGAAACAAACCCTCAAATATTTAAACATCTGATCTTTGACAAAAGGAGTCAAAATGCAACATGGAGGAATGACAGCCTATTCAACAAACAGTGCTGGACACCTGGACAGCCACTTACAGAAAGTTGAAATTAGATCCTGATCTCTCACCTTGCACAACAATTGAATCTAAATGGATCCAGGAACTAGAAATTAAACCAGTTACCATAGGACTGCTAGAAGAAAAGTTAGGACCAACACTCCAGCATTTGGGGGTAGGCAAAGACTTTCTCAACAAGACTCCTAAAGTGAAATAATTAAAGTAAAAAAAATGAATGAGTGGGATGCCATTAAGCTAAAAAGCTTTTGCATAGCTAAGGAATTGGTCAAAATTGTCAAGAGACATCCTGCAAAATGGGAGATAATCATGGCCTGTGATTCTTCTGACAGGGGACTAATATCCAGAATTTAAAGTACTCAAAAAACTTAATATCAAAACCACAAACAATCCATTCAATAAATGGGCCAAAGAGCTAAATAGTAACTTCTCAACAGAGGAAATTGAGCTAGCCAATAAATACATGAGAAAGTGTTCTAAATCACTGGTAATCAGAGAATTGCAAATCAAACTTCATTAAGATTTCACCTCACGCCAGTCAGATTGGCAAAAATGAAGAATATAAACAATAACAGATGCTGGAGGGGTTGCAGGAAGATAGGAACACTAGCACTCTGTTGGTGGAACTGTAGACTGGTAATAACTGCTCTGGAAAACAGTGTGGAGAATCCTCAAAAAATTAGGGATGGACCCACCATACAATCCAGCTATTCCTCTTCTGGGTATTTTCCCAGGGGATTTAGAATCAGCACATTACAGCAGCACAGCAAAATCTATGTTCATAGCAGCTCAATTTACAATAGCTAAATTATGGAACTAACCCAGATGCCCTTCACTGGATGAATGGATCCAAAAGCTGTGGTACATATATACCATGGAATTCTACTCAGCAATGAGAAAAAACAAAATTGCAGCCTTTGGAGGTAAATGGATGGTAATGGAAGAAATCATGCTGAGCAAAGTTAGCCAAACCCAGAGAGTCAAGATTCAAATGTTTTCACTCATTTGTGGAGGCTGGAGCTAAACCAGACCTGTGTGAAGGTAGTCAACCTCATGTATTAGACCCAGCAAGGGTGTAGCAACACATAATCTAGGGCAATCACAGATATGTAACAGAATGAAGGATGAGGGAATAGGTGGGAAAGAGGGAGGGATAATATGGAGGAATCTAGGGTGAAATTCTGGTTTAAGAATATATGCATATCATATTGTTACTTTTTATGCATTTATGAATGTACACTAACTCAACTTCTTAATAAAAAAATTTTAAAAAAGAAGATGGTATATCATGACCAAATTGGTTTCATTCCAGGGATACAAGGATGGTTCAACATATACAAATCAACAATTATATTTCACCACAAAAATAAAATTGAGGACAAAAGTCACTTACCTGTCTCAATAGATGCAGACAGCTTTTGACAAAATTCAGCACCATTTCATGATAGACATACTGAAGAAACTAGGGAAAGAATGAATTTATCTCAACATCATAAAGGTTATATGCATCAAATCTAAAGCCAATATCATAGTGAATATGGAAAAGCTAAAGGTATTTCCTTTAAAATCAGGAACAAGACAAGGATATCCATCCTCACCAAGCACTATGCTTGTTAAGTATAGTCCTTGAAATTTTAGCCAAAACAATCAGGCAAGAGAAGGAAAGGAATAAGTCAAATTATCACTGTTTGCAGATGACATGATCCTGTACTCAGAAAAAAAATCCACCAAAAGACTGCTAAAGCTAATAAATAAATTCAGGAAAGTAGCAGGATACAAAAATCTACATACAAAATTCAGTAGTTTTCTTAAATACCAATAATGAATTTGCTGAAAAGAAATCAGGAAAACAGTACTATTCACAGTCTCAAAAACAAACAAACAACAATAATCACATTAATTAATTATGGCCCTCCAAGTGGGGTCATCATTATAAATGTAATCACCGGGTTTTCCTGCCTAGTTACCCATCTTTTCTGAGGACAAGCCTTGTCTGCCTTTAACATCAAGAGCTCCATTTCTGATGCGTCCTTTGTTTCTAAACACATTTTTGGTATAACTAGAAAGAGACAGCAAAAAGTCTTCAGTTCCCAGTTCTAAGTGACTCCCTGTGACCTTAATTTTCCTAAGCTAGTCTACTGTGTCCCTTTCCTTTTGAGGACACGAGACAGAAAGTTGTTAGTGGAAGCCTGTCATTTCATTCCCATCTCAGTGGCCCATAACTAGCTGCAAGAAAGGCTAGATAATGTGGTGTTCAGTTGAACAGGAATGTGTCCCCAGATAAAATTATATTATTATGGCCAGGCATGGCAACACACACCTACAATCCCAGAGACTCAGGAGGCTGAGGCAGAAAGAGTGCAAGTTCAGGCCCTGCCTCAAAATAATAAAGACTAGGGATATAGCTTGGTGGTAAAGTACCCGTGGGTCTAACCCATAGAACCTCAACCCCAAATGATATTATTATGAAGAAGAGCAGGAAAAGCGCTGGGAAATAACTAGCAGTCTGTGGTAGATAAGGTGAGAAAATATCTTGTCCACAGTTTAGCACTGGGGACAGCAACAGTTTATGGAAACTGGAGAAATCAAGGCATGACCTCAAATAATCTTCCTTAGATAAAATCAATTGAAGATATATAGAAACTGATTTTATTCTACCAGGAAAAGATCTTTTTAAATTAGTTAAGCTATTAGGAGACTAGACTTCTGTTACCACCTGCATGGCCTCCCCAGCCATGCCTCTGCTTTGGTGGAAGAAATCGCTGGCATCTCTGTGTGGTGTTTTAGTCGGCTTTTGCACTGCTGTAAGTAAAGGGCCTAATGAGAACAATTTTAGGAAGGAAAGATTTATTTGGGGACTCACAGTTTTGGGGGTATTGGTCCATAGCTGGCTGGGTCCATTCCTTGGGGTTCAAGATGAGGCTGAACATCATGATGGAAGAGTGTGGCAAAGGGAAGCAGGTCAAGGCATGGCTCCAGGAAGCCGAGTGGGAAACTGCACTCCAGAAAAAAAATATATACCCCAAAGTCACACCCCCAATGGCTGATTGGATTAAGGGTCTCATAACCCGATCATCCCACCTCAGCCCTCCTGCATTGTCACACGTGAACTTTTGGGGGACACTGCACATTCAAACTATAACATTCTGCTCCTGACCCCCTAAAGCTCTTAACAATCGGACAATGCAAAATACAGTAGTCCATTTTCAAGAGTCCCCATAGTCTCAATAGTTTAAAGATTGCCCAAAAGTCAAAATCCAAAGTCTCCTTTAAATTTAAGGCAAACTCTCATTGTGAGCTCCCGTAAAAATCAAAAGCAGCTTATAAGTATCCAATATACAAAGGTACAGACCAAATGTTTTCATTCAGAAAAATAGGGGTATAGAAAGAATGGATAGGACCAAAGGAAGACAAAAATCCAGCTGGCAGATAAGTCCCATAGCTCCATGTCCGGCATCTGGCGCACATGGCATCCTGATGTTCCAAGGGGCTTTTGTTTCTCCGCTCCTGTGGCCTTGCTGGTTGCACTCCTGTGGCCTTGCTGACTGTAGAACATATGGCCTTTCTTTTGGCTTTTCTGTGTTCAATTCCTGCAGTTTTCCTAAGCAGAAGTTCCAAGGAACCAGTATCTTTTAATCTTGGGGATCTCCACTACAGCTTCAGCTTCCTCCTAACATCTCCACACATCACCCTTTCAGGGGCTGCTTGCAGGGACTCCAACCCTGGGGCACTTTGTCTGGCCTCTCAGGCCTTCCTTTGATATCTGAGTAGAAGCCTTAAGACCCCCTACCTCCATTATCCTGCAATCCTGCAGAGCCAGCACCATGTGTTTGCCTGCAAGGTCTGCTACCATTTTGAGCAGTAGCCAAGACTCCAGGGACCACAGTTGCGGGTAACTCTGAGTGAGTGGCTGAGCACATTGAAAAATTTTCCTAGGCCCCCTTGTGAAAAAAGGGTGCCCCACTGGTCTCTTCCCAAAGGAGTATTTACTCCCTTGAGCCTGAATTGGATGTGGTCTTGCCAATTCCTGAGATACCCTCAAGCCATCTTTCTTTTTGCCTCTGGGCAAAGTCTTCAGAATTTCTTTAGAGGCAGTAACGCCTACAACAACTGCAACTTCCACAGCCCAGTTTTACGCCATCTTTCAACAGCAAGTTTTTCAAATCTTTCTGCTCCTGATTATTGCAATAAACTTGGCTAACAGCTGCCAGCAATACCCATACCACTGTCTGAATGCTATGCTGCTTAGAAATTTCTTCTGCCAGATTAAGAAGTCCATCGCTTTTAAAATTTGGCTCACAGAAAGTCTCAAGACATGGACAAAATGCAAACAAGTTCTTAGCCAGAACATAACATGAATGTCTTCTACTCCAGTTTCCAATAGAGCCTTCCTCCTCCCCTGAACACTTTGAACCCTGCCTTTGCTACTGACAGTCCTATCTGCATTCTGGTCTTTTGAGCTCTCACCACAATCACCCATTAAGCTTTGCTTACAACAATCTAAAGTATTTCCAGTTTGCACTGCTAAACATCTCAAAATTCCTCCCACATATTCCAAAAAGTTCCAAAATCTTCTGAACCACATGGTCAGGTTAACACATCAACGACCCCACTTCTTAGTGCCAATCTCTGTTTTAGACAACTTTTTCACTGCTGTGACTGAAGGATCCAATAAAAACAATTTTAGAGAATAAAGATTTATTTGGGGGCTCATGGTTTCAGAGGTTGTAGGCCACAGATGGCTGGGTCCATTCCTTGGGGCTTGACATGAGGCTGAACATCATGGTGGAAGAGTGTGGCAGAGGGAAGTGCATCAAGGTATGGCTTCAGGAAGCAGAGAGAGACTCCACTACAATATACACCCCAAAGGCACACCTCCAATGATCCACCTTCTCTGGCCACATCCTACCTGCCTTCAGCTGCCAGTTAATGGGTTAAGGGTCTCATAACCCGATCATCCCACCTCAGCCCTCCTGCATCGTCACACCTGAACTTTTGGGGGACACCTCACATTCAAACCAGAACATACAGGAGGAGGAAAGGATCTAGGGTGAAAAGCTACAGATATCCATTAATGAGATGAAATGATTGGAGTAAATTACTTCAGAGCTCTAGAGTGGAGCACCACTCTCCATAATCAAAAATCCCAAAAAGAGGGCATGAAAATTAGAAGGACAAAGAGCAATCATGGGGAATGATGATGGATTAAAAACTCTGTAAGCTGTGGCAGTGATCAATTATAGGCACTCACCTTTACCAGTACCAAATTTTTGGTAACTACAAAGGTGTGACACCCCAGCAGTTCTTTAATATTCAGTTAGACACGGAATATTAAAAAAAGTGGGGTGTACTGGTGATCAAGCTGGAGGTGATCAAGATGGATGGGGTTAGTGGTTCTGAATCTTTTTACTGAATAAGAAGTCATTTTCCTTATCCAAAATACTCTCAGCAATAAGTAGATATTTGGTGGTACAAAAATATGATGGATGGTGCTGGTATCACATGCTACGGATCACCCTAGTATGCCAGAAACTACAGAATTCATCATGTCAGCTCACACGAATCCCAAATGGTTATCCGTCCTGTACACAAGTCATTTGATGAGAATGGCTTTGACTACTTGCTGACCTACAGTGACAATCCCCAGACTGCTTTTCCTTGCTACTGTGTTAGTTGGGTGGTTTCCAGGGGCATGCCAGATTTCCTGGAGAAGCTGCACATGGGCTACTCTGAAAGCAGAAAACATGGAAATCAGTTAAGTCCTACACCTCTGCAAAGCCTCTGGAAATGAACAGTGAGGCCAAGGTCATGTCCGAGCAGGAGAACAAGGACTATTGTAGCCCAAAGGACCTTGGAATGAAAAGGGCCAGGTACCTATAGCTCTGTTGCCACCCCTTATCACTGTACTACAGAATGGGGACAAGCCACGTGTATTAGAAGGCATGTGCTGTAACCATTGGTGGAAGACAGTTCAAGAACTAGTGTCTGATTTTATTCAGTCAGAACTCTTTTTTGATCTTTATCAGAGACAGAAGGTGGGATCTCAGGTGTGGTTGGCCAGTTACTTCTCAATTGGGGTCACTAGGAGTACTCTTGGTAATGGTCTTGGTGTGAATGGGTGTGACTAGACACTTGGTTAAGTGCTTAGTTCTCATTTTGCTTTTACCTTTAGGGACATGAAGAAAATTCGCTCCCTCCAACATACTACACCATTGACTCACCTTACTCCAAACATTTGAATTTGAACCTCTCAGTTCTTTGTTCATTCACTACACTCTCCGCCCATTTGCCAAGAGCCCCAGAGGCAGGCTGTTTTAGATGGTAGTCTCCTGTATCATCAGTGTTTTGATAGGGTCAGTGGAAAGGCACAGACATCACATTTAAATTTATTTTAGTTTTTTTTTAACCTTTGTGTCAGGAAAGAGCTGGGAGTTGAGCAAAATTTCCCCATAGTACCTCTGTACAGAAAAGAGCTTCTTGCTGCAGGCTTTATCTTGCCCACTTGAGGTGTGACTTCTCAGGTTAAAGGTAAGAGGAATGTGGGCTGCGCCACATGTAGATCTGCTGCATAGACAAATAGATGGAATCTTGCCCCAAATATCACTGTAATGAGGATATAGTTTATGTGACCCCTTGTTCCCCTAAAAAGTTTTCCCTGCTCACTCCAGAACTGAAATAAAAGCAAACCACAGTGTTCAGCTACGGCCACAACCAGATGATATTGGCTCAGTCTTGCTGCTTTTGTTAATGGTCCTGTTGGAGAAGACCGATCAAGTATTAAACTCTCCTTCCTCCCTTTTTGTTTGGAGTTCAAATGATAAGGTTCCCCCACCCCTTTTTCCCCCTGTTTGCTGCCCTATTGTGGTGTTGAGGAAGGACTCTAAACTTAACCCCCCCCCATTGAATTTATTGCCTGTTTAGTTTTGTGCCAAGGAAATAACTGCCCATTGTTCATGTTTTCTGAGTTGCTGACAGAGCAGAGATGCACTGGCTGGTCCCAGCATCATTGTGTTGAGTATTTCTCTGTCCTCCCCAGAACCTAAGAGAAGCCAGGGAAGAATCCCTGGGTTATGTCTGAACTTAGCACCTGTGGGTGTGAATGGGTGTGTGTGAGAGAAAGTGCACATGTGTGCATGCATACACATACACTCAGGTGCTAAGTAAGCAGTTGTGATTGCTCCATGTTTGATGTGATTTAACTGTACAATTACTTATATGACGTTGTAATGATTTCCCTCCTAACTATATTTTTATTGAATGTGTGAATAAATACACAAAGATGGGGGGAGCTGTTGTGAAACTATTATCTGAGGCTATGGGGAGGTAGAAGATGGGGTCGTTTTATGACATTGTTTTTTATTTCACAAGAAAGTAGACTCACCCTATGGGGATAACCATAGATCTCCCCTGTCCCAAATTATTTTTATAACTGAATCCATGCTGGATCCAATGTTCCAAGAAACAGACTGAAATGTGTCAGAGAACTTCTCAATAAGCTAAATGAGAAGAGGGGCTCAAAAAGTGGTGCCTAGAGGAGTCTCAGAATCAACTTAGAGAATTATTAAAGGTCAAGGAATGGCCAACTCCTCAACGTTTGCTGGGTTGATGGGCAAAGGAGGCTGTATTTGTACAATGGCAGTCGGTCCTAGGATTGGGGGTTGAAGAGACCTTCAGATTGTGAGAAGAAGCCTCAATACTTTTCTTTAGAGCTGTCTAGTTTGGGAGAAGCAGTTGGCTTTTGAGTGCCAAAACTGAGGTTGTATCATTAGAACCCCCGGAGCAGTGAAGGTGCATAAAGGAGCGGGACATTTTTTGGTAGAAGCGCCCTAGAGCTCAGGGGCTCTTTGTCAGGTAGTTGAGGGAAAGGATCCCATTCCTGGCCATCTGGAGAGTCAGAAGTTTTGGGGGTAAAGCAAGGAATTCAAGGGAAAATGCAAGCCATCCTCAGAGGGAGAAGCAGCAAGCAGCAGCCCTCGGTGTTTTGGGGTCAATATTTATAGAGGGCTAGTTCCTAGGTGTTGGAGTAGAGGCGGAGTCAGGGTGGAGTTACACAGTCTGGCATCAGTTTTTCCAAGAGTTTGTACATTTCCTTCATGTTACTTTTCCTAGGCATGGGCTGGGTTGCTCGGGAGTGCTTGCTTGCATTTCCAGGTTCCACGGGTGTTTCCTGCATTCCAACTGCTCATGAGCACTTCTCTTGCAACTCAGTCTATCTTTCCATTTCTGTGTCCCCTAATTCCTACCTCAGTCTCTGTGCATGCTTCGGTTGCACTGTCCTGCCAACACCCTAGGCCACTCAGTAGACACTTGCAGGAGAGTGCGAATATATTTGCTATGATCTCCCAAGTTCCCCCAGCAGCAAGATTCGGCGTGACCTTCTCAAGATGGTTCTCTGCCTTGGCTCTTCGCTTACAAGTCAAGAAACACAGAGCAGTTTTCAAACTCCAGTTTCCTGTGCAGCTTCCGACTCAGCTAAGTTTAGGCTACTGCTCTGTTCTGTAGACTTTCCCGTGTCAAATTTGTCAATGTACTTCTTTCTCTGTGTCACCCCTCTCTTCCACAGTGAAATGGCACTGCTGCCACCACCAGCTTGACTCCAATGTTGTTGTTGTTGTCGTTTTTTGGTATCAGGAATTGACTCAAGGGGCACTTAACCACTGAGCCACATCCAGCACTAATTTTTTGTTTTGAGACAGAGTCTCCCTAAGTTGCACAGGGCCTCGATAAGTTACTGAGGTTGGCTTCGAACTTGGGATCCTCCTGTCTCAGCCTCCTGAGTTGCTGTGATTACAGGCATGTGCCACCACCCCCAGCTTCCAATGTACTTTCTTGTCTTTTGTTCCAAGCACATGCATTTCTGGGTCTCTATGAGTCTCTGACCATCTAATATTGAATTTCAGTGAATTCCTTTTGGTACCCACTTTGCTAAGAAGCGGTATGCCTGGCGCTTCACTCCAGAGTCATGGAGCAATTGAAAAGTGCACCCTTCCTCGAATCCACCATTTTCAAATATCCGTCATTACCACTTTGAAGGGCATGAACTTCCTGAAATACCTCGTCAAACTTTCCTTGATCTTTTGGATCTTTTCAAGATCCAAAAGTGGAAAATGTCCCCAGCATGGAGATCCTTAAAAAAATCTCAAGAAGTCCTAGCCCTGTCCTGAACAGGAGGACAGGGGGTAAGGCAGTGAGGCAGGGAATAAATAAGAGGAGACCAAAGCTGTGGGCAGAGGTGGGTCAGGAAAAAGCAATATGGGCCAGTGCCTGGGAAGAAACAAAAGAGGGAAGGAAAGGGGTTCCGGGAGAGCAGCCCAGGACCCAGAAGTGTCCAGCAATAAGCAAGGTCCTGATCCTCGCTCCTCTGCCAGCTGGCAGCTCCCTGTGGTGATTCAGAGGTATGGATTATTTTCTACAAAGTGCACCAAGAGGTCCTCTTGAGCAAACTCTATTGCCATCAGCCATCGGAGCCCCAGGAGAGCCTCCACACTGCCCTTGTCACCATCAGTGGACACTGTGCCTCACAGAGGGTGTCGCATGGACCACACACATCCTTCTGGTGCAAGCAAACAAAGCTTCTCATCTAAAGCTTGTGTGTGTTTCAAAAGTGGCTGAGATATACTAGATTGTCCACGGTGATTGCAGGGAGGGCATTTGACAATTTCTGTATAATTTAACTTTTAAAAACAGGGACTACATATTAGGTAAAAAAAAAATTAGTGATAATATCCCAGCTTATTTTTATTGATTTGTAATATAGTAAAACGATGAAGAAATAACATTAGGCATTTCCCCCTCTCATTTCCCCTTTGGGACTGACTGTGGCAAAGCTCTCCACTGTTCATTGACCGAGGCCTTAGTTGGCTACAGCTTCCTTCCTCCTCCAATCCCTGGCTCCTCCAGGCAGAGCAACAGCACCGTTAAATCAAGCAAGGAAGCAAGCAAGTGGCAATAACCCTGAGCCTCCCTGACAAAGACTCTGGGCTCCTCAGACTTCATGAAAATTAATAAATATTTAAATTTTAATTATTCTTAAAATAAACAAAATAATATTTTAATAATAAGAGTTCCTGGGTCTTCCTGGCCATTTTTTCCCTCGTGTCTCCCCAAAGTTTTGGGGCCCCTTTTCACTATTGCACTTACCACACTCTGTTGCTGTCAAATTCAACTTGGGCAAGTGACAGACCATCTGGTGCTCATGAGTGCATTGAGATCTCAGCAAGTGGAGACCACAGGCAGATGGGACTTCTGGGCTCCAGGACCCCAGGTTCCCCACTTCCAGCCCCAGAGGAGTCAGAAAAGATTCATGCTAACTTTGGAGAGCTAGGAAGCTCCCAACCCTGTCCCAAAGCTGATGTGGAACTAGAGACATCTCAGTCATCTGCGGAGAAAGACCCTACGTGTGGGTCATGGGATGTGGTGAAGGAGAGGAACAAATGAGTCTCTGACAGTCAAGTGCTGAAAGGAATCAAATGGCCCCACAATGTGTCCTCTGGGATGGCTGCTGTCCCCACACACAATCTCCTCTGCACTGTGCTGTGTGTAGGAGGGAAGCACCCAGAGCGTCCCCTCTGCCCAGCACAGCAAGTTCCCACTGTACACAGCCAGAAGCAAGCAAGTCTGTCCAGCCCCAGGGCCACACAAGTGTAGATGCTCACAGAGACGACAGTTCCCATCGATGCCTCTGTTATGAGAGCTTCATATCCCACTTCCCAAGGATTCATGCACCCTCAAATCACAGAGCCTGCTGAGGTGGAGCCCATCTAGTAAGGAGGCACTGTAGCTGGGTGGCACAGCTGTAGCATCAGTCACACACACACACACACACAAAACTATACATGCAGCTTCAGTGAAGGGGGTAAACCTCTCTTGCTGTGAAAATTTTTAAAAGAAGCAATGAAGTGAATATCAAATTTTACCCTCACCTATATAGTCTTGTAACCTCTGTGTGGTCCAACCTTATTATCACCTATAGTCCTTTGACTCTATCTGCCCGTAGGTTTCCCTGCAACCTTTCCACTTGCTTCTCTGAACCTAGAGAGCTACCCTGCCCAGCTTGCCCAGCTGGTCTCACAGCAGCTGCCCCAGCTGCCTGTGTGCGGTGGGCTCTCCCCAGGACCGCCACCACACCCTTGCATCCTCACCCTCTTCTGAGGGATCTGGCCTCGAAGCCTCCACAATCTTTTTCTTTCTGGCCCTAAAGACTCATGGATCAGGAGTTCCCTCAGGGAGTCAGATCCCAGGTCACTGCCACCGCTGCCTTGTTCTCTCTCCAACCCTTCCCCCATGGCTGAGAAGCTCACCCTGGCTGTGCTCCATACCAATGATGACTTCCAGTGCCCCATTTGTGGGGAGATGCTCATACCTGTGAGGGGCATGGCCTATCATTGCGTAATCTTCAACTAGATGAGGAAACCCAATGTCAAACTGAGGACTCTTGTAAGGTGACCTTCTGATGCCTGTAGACATCTCTGATTATACCTGCAAGTGCCTCCTTTAAGGGGAAAACTGCATGAAGTCACCTTTTCAACAACTTTAGGTGTATATTAGTGAACTTAGCTAAGTTTGAGGGGAGACTAGAAGTATACATGGTTCAGATAAAGTACGATACCTTTCAGTCATCCTAGGAGTTTAACCCAGGAGTGCTTTACCATTGAGCTACAACACCAGCTCTTTTTATTTTTTATTTTGAGACAGAATCTCTCTAAGTTGCTTAGGGCTTCACTAAGTTGCTGAGGTTGGTCTTGAACTTGCAATCTTCCTATTTCAGCCTCCTGAGTGGTTGGGATGACAGGTGTGTGCCATCTTGCCCTACTTAAAATATGATAACTAACCATGAAAAACCCACCAAATGATGTTTCCAAACAGAAAGGAGTGATCTTCCACTCTTTCCAGAAGGGTGAAAACTTTCACAAGCCAAAAGAAAATAATAGCTGCTGAGTCAGGGTCAGGAACATGAACTTAAAACCTGTGTTCCCCTTGCTGTTCTGAACAAACCGCTTTCAAAAACAGCCTTTCCTACAATCTGCCTTCTTCCACTGAACTCGGTGACAAGTTCTTTTTCAAAGAAACACTTTAGGCTGAGGGCTAAACAGGAGGGAAAGGTTGGTATATAAACTTCCCAGGATGCAGTCTGCGCACAGGTGTTGTCCACACACGTATGCAAATGCCACACACACGCTGCTTGCAGACCGACGTCCAAGGAGGCAGATGCTATCACACAGACAGATGTCCAGAAGGAACACGGTGTATATCGGTTCTCCCACAGGGAGGTCTTGATGTAAAGTTCTCACTTCTCAGCTGGGTTCTCAGACAGCTGTTCCTCAGAATACTCAGGGCATTGGAGGCATGCCAAGGTCCCCAACAGCACCTCCCGCCTGTCCCTGGACTTTACCCCATCTCCTCCCCGGCACTTCCTTACCCATCCCTTATCCCCTGACAGAATAGGCCAGCCCTATTCCAATCTCCCTGAAGGAGATGGGTGAGGGCTTTGGGTCTCAGAGGGGAAAGCTATGAAAGCTATGTTCCAGGTGGGGAGTCTAGGGCCGCATCACAGCTGTGTCCCCCCCAGTCTAACTCCCACATTCCCTCTGGGCTCCCAAGGAATGACTGTGCTAGGCGCCGCTGCTGGCAGATCATGACACTGGCCTCTGTGTCCTGGGGCCAGGCTCTAACACAGGCAAGTCACAAAGGGACACTGAGATTTCACCTCTCCTTCAGGTCACCTTTCTCCCCTCAAAGCTTGTGGTAGCCACTTCTCCTGACTCCAGTACCCCAGGGCATCCCTCCTCACACTGGGTTCCTCTGATGCTGTGACAT
>PVKS010031637.1:0-23260 GCA_004027875.1 Aplodontia rufa | reverse complement strand
TGACAATGTTTCCCTCTCAATTTTAACTCCATATTCATCTAATAAAAAAAAAAAATCACACACACATACAAAAAAATGCACCGGCCTATGTCAGTATAAAATGTCCCTAATTACCAAATATTAAAAGACTCTATGTGAAGATTTGCTGTAGCAGGAATTTTATAAAAAATTGCCAATCTGCCAATTGTGTTTAAACTGATTTGATGGATAAAAGTTTTCAAGAGTTGAGACCCATCCAGAGATTTTGGATTAAGTCTGCATACATTCACAGGGAGTAGACCTAAAAGAGAGTTTAGGGGATCCTGACCAGGGCTCCTTGCTCATTGTCTACATGGGGAAACCGAGGCTGAGAGCAGTTAGATGGCTTGCCAAGGTAACACAGAGGTCAGCACAGAGGCCCGGGCTGGGAGCCAGGAGTTTGCCCCATTCCCTTAACACACGGTGCTGCTGGGAGACTGTTCTTCTGTCTTCCTAGTTGCCAGAGATTGTTGGTGGAGGGGATCAGGTAGGAAAAGGGCTTAATAATTTGCCTCATTTGCAGGGTATCTTATCCTGAGATAACTACTCGTAGATTCAAAGTAATTACATCTATACCAAAGGTCTGTGTACACACAGGTAGTACTGAAAAGAACCACAGAAAAAAATGAGAGTTAGGTTGGTGGAGTGAGATTACTTACAAGACATTCTTTAATGCTCTTTTATATCTTCTTCACAGAAAATAATTAGAATGGAAACATTTATTTTTCTATTTAGCAAAGTAATACGTATTTTGTGGAAAGTTGCAAAAAGATTATGCAAATCTTACCTGTGATTCTTTGGACCCATTCATTTCACTTTGTCTTTTTTTAGTGTTTTTTTTTTCCTCAGCTCTGTTTAAAGCACAAGCAAACAATTGAGACCATACTGTACATATAATTTTAACTTTTATCTTTCTTTGTTCAGTTAATATTAGAATAAACAATGTTATAAATTCTTTGTAAACATAATTTTAATAGTTGCATAAGTCAATATTTGAAAGCTCCTTAATTTATCTGAACACATTGCTATTAGTAGACATTAAGTTTGCTGCGGTTTCTCCCTGCTGTGACACTGTGTAACGTTGCATCTGTTCTTTTCCTATGATTTGCTTGATGTATATCCCCAGACCATGCACTTAGCCAAGGGTATGAGTGCATTGAATGGCTTTTAAAAAATGATGCACCAGTTTAGCCTACAAGGATAGCATGCCGCCAGTGATGGGATTTTGCCACTTCATTGAGAACATACAGCATTGTATTTTTTTTGTAATTGCTCATTTGATAAAATAAAAAGAAAGTATCTTTGTTGCTGTCATTTGTGTTTGGTTATTAATATAGCTAAACCTCTTTCAATAGGATTGCTTCCTATTTGTATTTTTTGGGTAAATTATCAAGATTTCTATCTGGGGCAAGTGGCTTAAGAAAATTCACCTGGAAGCCATTTTTCGAAAGGGAAAGCATTTCCAAGGTATAATGGGAATTTTATGAAAAGTACTATTTAAACCTGACATTCTGTGATTCTAACACCTTACATGCCATATTTCAGGCTAATATATTTTTGTTCATAGTAGTAGAGCTGTCCATTCATTTTTTTTTTGTTTTTTTTTTGTTTTTGTTTTTTGTTTTTTTGAGAGAGTGAATCAATTTTATTTATTTTTCTATCTGGCCTTTGTTTCTCCAATGCTTAGTTGTGTATGTGGTGCTGGGGTTCAAACCCGGGTCCTTGCACATGCCAGGCAAGTGCTTCAACTGCTGAGCCACTTCTCCAGCCCCATCCATTAGTTCCTGAAGCAAGCTTACATGGAGGAAAGTGGTCTGGCCCCTTGTGGAAGCTCATGAACATTGAGCATTTGCTGAGTGCTTCACAGATGTTAATTCACCATTCCTACAAGAGCCTGTGGAGGGCACGCCATCAGTCATCTCCATTTACATATAAGGAAAGTGGTTCACGGAAAGGTAAAGTAACTTACACATACGCTTTAATCACTGCCATCTACCTCTGGATCTTTGCCCATGTGGCCTATCTTTGTTGTGTAATTGGTCTTGGAGGAACTTGGGTTTAGGAATATTGGCAACTTCCTCTGAACTCCTCTGCCTATTTCTGGGAGAATTTTGTGGTATAGGTAATTATGCCATCTTAAATTAAATTTCCTCACTTTATCTTCTATATCTCTTATTTGCTTCTATGTTTTCTATCCTTAAAAAAAAATCTCTTCAGGCCACATTCTGAATAGTTTCTTCTGGTCTGTTTTCCAAGTCATAATGTGTCTCTTCAACATTACCTACTCTGGTTAAATCCATCTGGAAGTTGCATACCCAATTTTAATTATTGAATTTCCATTGCAGAACTCTAGTTCTTTTTCAAATCTGTAGTGTTACTTTACATAGTTCTTTATAATTTTTAAACCCAGCTTTAATCTCCATGAATAAGCATAGATGTTTTACGTTGTGTCTGAAAATGTTTCCATCTATAGTACCTAAGCATCTGCTTTTTCTGTCTGTTGTTTCTTTTGATTCTCTCACTGGTTCATGTTTATGTTGTCATGTCTTGTATGCTTGGTTATCTTTGAATATCGTTTTAAAAAATGTATGTATAAATACCATATTTTAGCGATTTTATGTGCATATCTTTACATGTTAATCTATGAAATTGGGATGTGTTTTACAATTAATAGAGTCTGACATTTATTGTTGGTAGCATTTTTACTTGTTCACTGGTACATAATGATGCATTGTAAAATTAGTATATTTAGCATTTGATGATGTGAAAATCTGAGGCTTTGATTGATGATATAAAGATGAGAGCTGTAGAGAGGTTTTTAATTAGTTTCTGCAGCATTTCTGGGGGGTCAGCATTACTGGATCAATTGTGGAACTTGAGATTTTCTAGGCCACCCCAACAATGTGAAACCAGACTAATTTATTTTTAATTTTCTCTTACTCATGTCTCGCTCTTTGGGTTGTATCTTAAGTGTACAGTGACTGACCAGGCCTTCACCCTAGGGAGGCCCTGGCCTCTTGATCCCACGAGTATATCAGCTTCTGCTTCCTGCTTCCTTCTTTGGGGTGGCATGTCACCCCAACAGGCCAAAAGTGCTTCCTAATACTAGGCTCACATGGCTAGGTCTTATTTTTCTCCCACATCTTTTTTTTTCAGGGCTGAGGATCGAACTCGGGGCCATGCACCTGCTAGGCAAGCGCTCTGCCACTGAGCTAAATCCCCAACCTCATTTCTCCCACATCTTGAATCTGAAGTTTTTCCCCTATATTGTTAGCTCTTTCATGCTTTTAGGAAGTTTTTTTGTTTTTGTCTTTTAAAATTGTGTCAGGGTTTCTTTCCTGTGTTCACTGGGGTTGTTGGTTCAAGTTACCTCGTTCACTGTTGCTGGGCAGGAGGTGGAACCAAGTCCAGTCCATCTTGGAGAACACCCAGGGAGAAGCACGAGTCACCAGCTGCTCTTTCTCTGCCTGTGACTAGAGACCTCTCTCTGTCTGCTCCCGGCATGACTTCCTGGAAGCAGCTGGAAAGCAGAAGTTTGGATGAGTAACTTTCCACTGATGGGACACAGCCGAAGGTAGATGTTTCTTTATCCAATTCCTCAGGCTTTTCCTGAGAAGGCAGGTGACCTGGCAGAGGGAGCAGGCCTGGAAGTGGAGCCCCATCTCTCTCCATCTGGATTCTTCCCGTTTGTCCATATTGTCCTACAGAAAGATGGGAAGTTAGGACCAAGGGAAGTCGTGAGGGAGGAAGATGCTGTCCAGCCTAGCAGCTCTTAAGAAGGGGAAAAGGTGGACGGTATTTTCTGGGCAAGGCTTCTTCCATTCTACATGGCTCCTCAGTACTTCCATATGGAAAATGGAATTTCTCATCCACGTTCAAGGCTTCTCCTTGGGGAGGTGGAATGACCATGTCCAGGCTCAGGAAGCAAGGTGGCCTTCCCAGGTGACTGTTTTGATTCTAGAGTTGCAAAAGAAGTTTTCTGGCTTCTAGAAGCTGCAAACTCAATCATGTGTTCTCAAGATCAGTAGCCAAGTGTATCTTCCCCCTACCTTGTTCCAATCTCGTAGATGTTTCCTCCCCAACATTCACAAAGCCAGAGAAATTTACCATGAGATGAATGTAATTGCTGAGTTTTCAAAGGTTGGGAACGGGCTTACTGAGTGGTAGGAAGTTCATTTCCATCTTACCAGAGCCTACATTGGCATTTTTTGGGGTAGTGGGGAGGTTCAAATTTTGGCTTGAGTCCTTTTCCCCTAGGAGCTTCAGGACTGAGATATCCTCTTATTTTATTGCAGTCTACTGAAGGATACATGGATCCTCTCTCACCCTTCAGGTGTGTAGCCATTAGGTAAAGGGGCAGAGGTGTTTGGGGTGGGAGGTGTCCTCACCAACTTTTTGGAGACCACCCATACCATGGTGCCTTTTGTGTTTTTTGCAATGATTTACCCAGTTGATTTTCATTTTAATTTTACAATATTTCACAAATAGGAAAGAAGGCATATATCTTAGTCCACCATATTGCTAGAAATAGAAATCTTCCAACTAGATTTTAATAAATGCCCATAAAAGGAACAGATATGTCACTCTACTCCCACATAGTTCTAGATTGTGACTGATCCTTTCAGAAGAAATGATAATGGCTTAATTAATTTTGAAGAGGCAAATTTTCTATTCTCCAGGAAAATGTATCCTTCCATGCTTATTTTTAGGGGCAGAATCACTAGAAAGTTCTAGAATTATAAGCCACAACATGTGAAAAAACTCTTCAACCTGAAATGAAGTAAATTAATTCCTCCAGCATGATTCACTTTACGTAGAAGTCCAAATTTATTTATCTCTGACCCAGTCTCTTAAGCTGATTTTTCTAAAGAGGTCTATAGTTATTTGAGATTCATCAGGATGATTATATTTCTTTTGTCAAATTTTCCATTTATTTGGATTTGAGTTTTTTTGTAGCCATTTTGAAATCATCTTGTCTGCTAATAAGAGATAATATGCGGCAATTTCAAAAACATATGTCAAAACCATGGGGAGTTCAGACAGAGTTAGCTGAGCAAACTCCTGTGCCTGTCAGACACCAAGACATTCAGTATGTGTTGGGTTTTTAAAAATTGTGTTTCCACAATTTTTTTAGAGGACTCAGAAAAGTATGATGACTCTTTAAACAGAAGAAAAAGGAGGAAGGGACAGGATAGTTCAAAAATCTGAAGTGATTTTTTTTTTGGTAAGAGAAGAATGAGGAAGACGATCTCAGTGATCTAACAGTGGAGTAACTACAGCTTCCCAGATAGGAGGAGAGAAAATGAAATGTTTCCTATGAATTATTGCACGGGTCCAAGACCTGCGTGGCAGACTCAGAGAGGGCTTTAACGACCCATCCATTTGCTGTGTAAAACAGCCCTTGAAATGTGTGCCATCCAAGTGACGGAGGGGAGAACATTAGGGTGCAGAGAGTAAGCAGCGAGCCTTCTACGCTGTGAGCGAGGATACGTCTGGTCAATAGTTCTGCGCACATTGTGTTCTGAATGTCTATCCATTTTCCTATGCTTCCCCACTTTCTTGTACTGAATGAATATTAAAGATGAAAGGCAAAAAAAAAATCTCAGGTCCTTATTGTTTTATTGGGTGGAGGAACGTAAGTGCATGAGTCTGGAGTGGAAATACTCTATATACTTCAGTTAAAAGTTCAAAATACTGTTTCACACATTTTGTTCATTCTTCATTCTTCAAAAGCTCCTCACTGAATGTGTTGATCCTGGAATCTCCGTTTTCTTATGAGCAGTCCTTGAACATGAACCTGAAATGCATCTGTGTAAGAAAAGGTAGTAACAGCATCCTCCTTCATCTTCTTTCTCCATCTACTTTCTCAGAAGTAGATCCCCAGAACAAAAAATCTCTCTTTTCAGGGCTGGAGCAGTGGCTCAGTGGTTTCAGCGCTTGCCTGGCAAGGGCGAGGACCTGGGTTCAAACCTGGGTTTGTTGTGTACCCACGTACACAACTAAGTGTTGGAGCAACGGAGGCCATGTGAAAAACTAAATAAAAAGTTGTTTCTTTTTCTGTCTCTCTCGCTGTCCCCTCTCTCTTTAAAAAATAAATAAATAAATAAATAAAAATTTAAAAATCTCTATTTTCTCTCTTATTTAACCAACAAATAACACAGTGTTTTGCTCCATATTCCTGAGTCTCCAGGATTTGGCTTTCATAATATCATGAAATGATCTGCTAGTCTTCTGTCCTACCTTTTCTGTGGGTGAGAAATAATAATAGCATTCTTAGTAAATTATCATCACCAAAGTCAGCGTCCGATTTCAGTAGTCTAAAGCTATATTGCCTTAACCTTATATATAATTTCTTTTAAAGAGAGAGGGACAGTGAGAGAGAGAGAGAGAGACAGAGAGAGAATCAATATTTAGTTTTTCATGTGGCTTTCGTTGCTCTAAGACTTCGTTGTGTAAGTGATGCTGGGGTTTGAACTTGCATACTTGTGCATGCCAGGCAAGCTCTGCTCCAGCCCCTGCCTTAACCTTAGATAATTTGAAATAAGGTCTTTCCTCTTCAGTATTGGGTACCTAGAAGAGAAGCTACATAGCTGTAGATCCAGGAGGCAGACCCAGGGATGTGCACATCTACATAAGCTTTTTTCTAGAAGGACACGAAAGGCGTTGTTAGTAGTGGTAGAGTAAGATTGAGATGGCGGAAAGAACTTTTTTTTGTTTTTATTTTATATTTTTCTGTACTATTAAATTTTTAAAATAAGCCATTCAAATGACAGAAGAATGTTAGCCTACACAGAGTAGGGAAGGAGTTGTTGGCTTTTATAAATCATCAGATTGAAATCTGTAGAAACACACGGCCAGATATGTTGTATATATCCATCCTTGTTTTATGTAACATACAGCCTTTTATAAAGACCTGTCATGATAGTGCCTTCTTTGAACCTCCTAGTGACTCTGTCCAGTAAGTTGGGCCAGCATTATATGATTCCCATGTTACAGACGGGAAAACTTACGCTTGGGGAAGATGGGTGGCCTGTCTTAGATGACATAGTCACTACCTGGTTAAGTCCAGGACTAGAAACCAAGTTCGACTCCTTGTTCAGTGTTCTTTTCTGGATATTTTTAAACACCCTTAGCTGCTTCCTCTCTGATTTCTTACTATATCACCTGTTTTGTTCTCTGTTGAATCATAGCTGGAAGCATAATTGCTCTCATTAGTTTCATCCATGTAGTCTCTCTTCCTTTTGTGGTCTTACAGTGTCTAGTATATTATGTGTATATTTTAGGCATTTCATCTTTGTTTTAAGGAATTGGATACTTAAGGTACTTTCTTCCAAATAATTATCCATTTCTAGGAAAATCAAATTAATACATTTAGTCATTTCTACAACACTAATGTCATTGTCCACAAGGGAATGGCAACCACATGATATTTGAACTGGAAGAAAACCATCTTTGAGAGTATTTATTCTCTTCCTTCATAAATAAGAAATCTGAAGATCACATAACTTGCTGGGGTCCCACAGAGATGTAGAGGTGATGTATCACACAGAGCCCAGTTCTCCTAACTTCCAGCCCAGCTCCTTTCCTGCTGCATCAGTCATTATAGAGAACAATTGTCCTGGTCATCAGATCTTAGATAAATGGTCAGAGCTGGCAAGAAACAGGTCACACTAAATGAAAACTCCAAAACTCCAACTGTGAAGAGAGGTCCTCTAAAAAAAAAAGAGGCTGGATTGAGCTTCTTTTTCCAAGTTTTGATGAATGATTTTGCAGACATACCTCTTTGTAAGCAGACTTACTGTATAAACATCAGCACATCCACAAAAAGATTTCACTGTAGGGATCCTTTAGATGGGAGAGTTCCCACCATGCACATTTGTGTTAGAGCTGACACCATGTGACTTGTAGGGTAAATCCAGACACATAGCATCGAAGTTGTGAACTGAGGAAGTAATGATGTTTTCTGTCTTACCTGTAGAATCATACAATTTGAGCTATTATGCAACATTATGTTAAGTGAAATAAGCCAGGCGCAGAAAGACAAGAACTACATGTTCTCAGTTGTATGTGGAACCTAAGAAAATTGATCTCATAGCAGAGAGTAGAACTGTGATTGCCAGAGGCTGGAGAGCGCGGGGGAGAGAAAGGTTGGTTAATAGGTACAAAATTACAGTTTGATAGGAGAAATAAGTTTGAGTAGCATGGCAGATTTACCGTAGTTAACAATAATTTATTGCATATTTCAAAATATCTTAAGTGAGGATTTTGAATGTTTTCAACACAAAGAAATGATGTTTGTTGTTGTGATGGATATACTAGTTACCCTGGTTTGATCACTATGTACATGCATCAAATTTTCACACTTCTCACTCTCCCATCAAAAGACATCACCTGGAGAATATATGTGCTGTGTACGTATATGCATGTGTGTGTGTGTGTGTTATGCACATGTGCCCAGGTTTCAGCCCTAGAGATTTTAGTTTCTGTAGTGTGGGGTGGGGTTCAGATACCAGTAGTACTTAAAGGCTCAGATTATTTGCATATGGGAATCATCAGGGAAGTCTTTTTTTTTAAAAAAAAGGACAGTAAGAGGAAGGGAGGGAGGGGGAGAGAGAGAGAGAGAGAGAGAGAGAGAGAATCAGTTTTTATTGAGTTTTTTCACGTGGCTTTCATCGCTCTGACACTTAGTTGTGTACATGGGTGTTGGGGTTTGAATGCATATACTTGTGCATGCCGGGCAAGTGCCGCAACTGCCGAGCCACTGCTCCAGCCCATCTGGGGAGTCTTGAAAACACTGATACTTGGGTCCTACTCTGTTGGTCTGGGGTTTAGTCTGGGAGTTAAAATTTCTCCAAAGTTCCCCATGTGATTCTAAAACATCTGAGATTGCAACCCTCTGGGTGAGTGCGTAAGATCAGGTTTACCTTGAGCGTAGTAGATGTCCAAAGATGATGGCATGGGAACTGAAAGATGGAAGGGTGTCTGAGAACAGTAGTTCTAAAAGCGCATTTCTGGTTCTTCGGTTATTTCTGCGGGTTTGGTGGTGTTAGACTGTAGTTTGGAGTTATCAGTTCAGCTCACAGCAGTAGCCCATGCTGTGGCCACCCCTGGAACTTTGAGCCGAAAGTCACAATCTTCCCAGTTGCCGTTCCATTCTTTCTGCCTATCACACTCCTGATGTGTCCAACATTGTTCTTCAGAGAACAATAACCAGAAGCTGGCATCTGTGAGAGGAAGGAGCTGCAGTCCTGGCTTTAGCCTCAGCTGAGCTCTGTCCACTTCAGAAAGTGTCTGCCCAGGGCCTCCCCTCTGCCTAGGGCATATTGAGAGCTCCCTGGAGCACAGAGCTCCACGTTGCATGGTTTTCTTTGTTCCCTGGTGATTCTTGTTTAATTCAAGAGGAAGGAGAGGGCAAGTATTTCCAAATCTGGCCCCTGGGTGAATGTAGGTGCTTCAAGGTCAGAGAGGCTGAGCTGTCCTGGAAAGGAGCAGTGGCCTGGCAGAGGGTTCACTGTGGCTCCTCACCGAGTGCAATCTGAGCCATATCTAAGGGTAGTTCTCTAGCCTGAGTGTCATCACCATCACCTGGAGGGCTTGTGAAACTACAGAGAGCTGTGGGATCTGGAGTCTCTGATTCAGTGGGTGTGGGATGGAGCCCAAGAATGCACATCTCTAACACCATCCCCAGAAATGCTGATGCTACTGGTCTAGGGACTACTAGTGCTCCTGGAGGAGGAGCAGGGTAATGGCACTGTGTTGTTTAGGATATGGTCAAAAGGTCACAAGGAATTGAAGTAACCTCTCAGCCAACAAGAACAATAAATTAACTGAGTTTTACAAAATTCCGAAACACCTGCTACCTGCTAGGTATTGTTAAGCTTTGCTGCTATAACAAAGAGGAAGAAGCAGATGCTACCTGCAGCAGCTTGCCTGGGGGGTGAGTGATGGGCCAGTCAAGGGACAGCCACAGCATTCCCTTAGTGCTCTGTAGAGGGAGCACCTGGGGCTCCCAGCGGCACACATGTGCAGAGGGAATGGGGCTCAGAGGAGGCTCCTGGGAGCAGGTGATGCCCGGGTGGGATCTTGGAAGATGAACACGGCTCTGCCAGGGGAAAAAGGTGGGCAGTAGTGCAGGAACAGCGAGAGAACCCTGGCAAGCCTTGCATGGGGAGCTGCGCTGGGCTTGAGGAGGAGTAAAGGCACACGTGGAGGGAGGCCGAGCTGACCACAGGGCCCTGACTCCACGTTAAGGAGCCCGGGCCGGTCTGAAGACTAGCTAAGTTGTTAGGGTGAAAGCGGGTGAGGAAGATGGTCAGATTTGCCTGCTCACTGCCTGCAAGTTGGAAAACAGACTGGAGGGGGCATGTGCCTCCAAGAGACGCAGGCCACTGTCACAGGAGTCCCTGTGCAGAGTGATGAAGCCACAGGGGACGTGGCCTTTACATCATCTTGTCCTTGCATCACCCTGTGCCTCTGCTCGGCGTTGCAACTTTCCAACAACTGTGTACACTTTCAGAGTGCCACCAATCAACCATTCTGTGTCCCCCTACACAGATACTGTTTTTCCAGGAAAATGAAGTCAACATGACTGTCAGGGGAACATTGGAGCAGGTGAACCACAAAAAATGCAACCCAATGAGGGAGTGGGCCAGTGCCACCTAGAGGAGGTCGGGGAGGGACTGTTCTCTGCCGGTGGCATCCCTGTGGGGAGCTGGATGCCAGGCTTCCCCACTCTGCTCCTACCTGGAGGCACAGTAGAGTTGTAGCCCAGCTGCCTGTTGGCAGCTGCATTTCCTCACCTCCCAGCCCCATCCCCTTCAGTTTTGGGGTGTGCCCAGGGCAGGCTCCTATGTTCATGGTGCCCTTCACGGTGACTCAGGGCTGGGCATTGGAGGGAAGAGGCTGTCCTGAACAGATAAGGCCCGCTTCATGCCCGCCACAGCTGCAAACCAGCCGAGCATGAAGAAAGTCAAGAGGAGGGCTGCAGTGGGCAGATGGTTAGGTGGGGCCGAGCGCAACAGGAGCCAGGAGCGGCTGAGGGCTTGTCCATCCCTGGCCCATCTGAGAAAGAAATGAACAGCAATGGATTTCACTCGTGGCACTTCCCACTTCAGCCTGGTAATGAAAATTTGATTTGCGGTTTCCTTTCGCAGGGCTCTTCATCACAGCGTAATTGATACGTCTCCAACAAGTGGCTCTCGAGGAAATCGATTCTGACAGGTCTCATCAGCACCTGGATTGTCGAACGGGGCTCTTTACAGGCTGCGTCTCCCCCTTGTTGCCTCCTCGTCCTCCAGGCAGTGGGGCCACCCTGGTGGCTGAGTTAGGGGGCTCCTCTGAGTGGGCTGCTGGAGGAGGAGGTGGCAGGGATCACATGGAGTAGATGGGTGGCCCACATGAGCAGGCAGACTGTGCTCTGAGATAAGGGCATCAAGAGGTAGATGTCGCCTTTGTCAAGGTGGCTTGGCTTCCTCGCTGCCTCAAACCAATACACTAGATGTGGTTGAGATGGCAGCGTGGGAGCTGAGCCCGCCTCAGACTGAAGGCTGGGCAAGAGTGGACAGCACTGGGCGTGACCTGCTCTGGGAAGGGAGACAGGCCCAGAGAGCCTGGGGAGGGGGGCGCAGACAGGTCACTGACGAATGCCCATCTGGGGGGCTCTTGCTAAACGGTTGCTAAAACTGCTTGGCCAAGTGCCCGGGGTGGGGGGCATTTGTCCACCTTTGGTGGGCTAAGGCAGAGCCACCTTTTCCTGATTCTTTCTGCTTTTTGGCTCCGAATGAAGCTCAGCATGCAGCGCGTGCCATTGCCAAAGTCGGTTCTTGGAACATTGAGGAGGCTCCGCCTTCTCCCTCTCTTTCTTGGTGTTTACCGCCAGCCCTAGAGGCAGCACTAGAATATCAATTGCCTTCTCAAATAATGTCAGTTGTGTGTGACTGTCTCTCCAGATACTTAGTAAACCTTAGGGCAGGAACTTAAGCCTGTCACGGAACTTCTTTTATCCCACTCCCTTGCTTCCCCTGGTCGCTGTCGTGTGACTGGATGCTTGATTGAGATGTGGGAATGCCCCTGGGCTTTGAGTCATCTCACCGTCTGGGCTCATCTGCCTTTCCAGTGTCCGTCTAGTACTACTCGTGGCCTCTCCCCTTAACTCACCCAGTGGGTTTGCTTGATGCATTTATTCATCCTTCATTCTGTGAGTGATATGGGGAGTCATTCTTTGCATGTTCCTTTTGAGTCCTCTCAACATCCCAAATGCACTTAATGCTTTTACTTAAAAAGTGAGGAAAAAGATGCACTAGTTATTCAGTGCTGGGTAACAAACACCCCCCCCACACTACTTAGAAGCTTGAAACAGCAAATGTTTATTATAATTTCTAAGAGTCGGGGATTTGGAAGCAGCTTAGCTGTGTGGTTGTCGCTCAGGGTCTTTCACGAGGTCACTGTCAATATGTTGACTGAGACTGCTGACATCTGAAGACTCATGTTGGGCTGTGGGATTCCCTTCCAAGGTCACTCAACCAGCTATTGGCTGGAGGCCTCAGTTCCTCTCCACGTGGGCTTCTCCGTAGGGTCTTACAAACGACAGCTGGCTTTGCCCAGGGCAGGTGACCCAAGAGGGGACTAATAGGAAGTTGTGGTGCCTTTTATGACCTAGACTTTGACCTTTAGTATTGTCATTTCCATGTTCTGTCTACTGAAGTGAGTCACTGAGTCTAGCCCACACTCAAAGGGAAGGGAAATTATGCCCAGCCGCGTGAAGGCAGTGTCAAACACATTTTAAATCACCACTTAAAGTGTGGCTCCCGGCTCTGACCAAATGGATGAGCAGAAGACTTGAGTCAGCAACCCCTGCCCCTTGGTGGGGTTTGCAGCGCACTCTGGAGGGCGTCACATCCTGTGAGCTGAGGTGGAGAGGGCTGGGGTCCAGTTACATAACTTGGTCTGACGGGAGTTATTGACTTGGCTACGTCACATGTTCTAGGAGTTGGGGGACCTTGGAAAGTTCTGTGTAATCCTCTGCCTTCACAGAGCCCGCACAGCTAATAATCCCTTTCACAAGCATCGTATGATTACCATTGTTCCTTTGAAGGTCTTACCCATTGACGAGACTTCTAGTCTTTCTAGAAATACAAAGAATAGGCAGCTTAAAGAAGAAGTGGGTTTATCTCTTAGAGGGTTTGGAGTTCTTTCCTTCTGTTGGGCCTCAGGCTTCTCATCCGTAAAGTGAAGGAGATGGCTGTGTTCAGTGGGTAAACCCTGGGTGCTTGTTGGAATCACCAGGGGAACTTAGCAGTATCGGGGAGGTGGGGGCATAGGAGGTGCTTTCATGAGACCCACCAGGCTAGCTGAAATGAAGATCCTATAGGCTGTGACATTGTGTCTTTGGTGGCCATATGGCATAGAAAAGATGCCCAGGTCCCCTCATTGAGGAGCCTGAATCCTGAATCTACCACCCACCTCCAAATTCTGGTCACCCACAGTGGCCTAAGAAGATGCTGGGCTACCTTGGGAGTTAATGAGTTTCCTGGTACAAAAATAGCTCAGCCTGTGCCTGGATCTGGGATGTCAGGGATGTTGTAGAAAGAATTCCTGCATTGGGCAGGTGGGCAAACTGGGCCAGTGTTCTCAAAGTGTGGTCTGTGTCCTGTGGTCAGCAGCAGCACCTGGAAGGGATTTTTTGTTTTTTGTTTTGTTTTTTGCAATACACACTCTCCCTTCCCTTCTCACTGAATCAGAATTTCTGGATTTCTGGGGTACAGCCCCTATAGTTGATCCTGATGAAAATAAAGTTAGGGAAGCACTGAACGAGAGGACCTGACAAGCACCCTCAGCCCCCGCTTTCTCCTCTGCTTCAGTGAGTTGGGGTCGGGTTGGTCTTGCAAACCTCAGAAGGTGAGTTGAGGATGGCGTGACTTCATGATCATCACAGTAGCTGTTAGCTGTTGCCTAAGTACCTGAGGTCGTCTTGGGCCTTAAGGACCAATACCAGGCTTTCAGCCAGGAAAGATTTCTTGGATAGAAATCAGAGTTTGTCACCCTTAAGCATCTATGTACCATTTGCTACTATACAACATGCCCTAGCTCTGGCTTGCTATAGTCCAGGGAGTCTGTCCAAGCTCTTTGTGTCTTTTCTTCACTGTTAAAGAATTGCAGTGAGGGGCTGGAGCAGTGCACTGCTCAGGGGTTACAGAATTTGCCTGGCATGTGTGGGGACGCAGGTTCAAACCCCAGCACCGTATATACAACGAAGTCTCAGAGCAAAGTAAGCCACAGGAGAAACTAAATAAATTGATTCTCTCTCTCTCACTGTCCCTTTCTCTTAAAAAAAAAAAATGCAGGCAGGGGCTGGAGTGGCGGCTCAACGGTATTGGCTCTCGCCTGGCATGCGTGGGGATGTGGGTTTGAATCCCAGCACTGTGTACACAACGGAGTGCTGAAGCAACAAAGGCCACATGAGAAACTGAGTGAAACTGGTTCTCTCTCTCTCTTACTCACTGTCCCTCTCTTTAAACACACACACACACAAAGGAGTTGCAGCCAGGCGTAATGGCACGCACCTGTAATCTCAGTGACTTGGGAGACTGAGGCAGGACCATCACAAATTCAAGGCCTGCCTGGGCAATTTAGCAATTTAGCAAGACCCTGGCTCAAAATAAAAAGGATGGGGGATGTAACTCAGTGGTAAAGTGCCCCTTAATTCAACCCTAGTATTGGGGTGGTGGGGAAGAATTGTACACACCTACAGTAGTGTTCTAGGGGATTGCAGAGGGGGGTAAATAAATTAGGGTGTGCAAATCCTGATTTCCCATCACATCCTGGCAGTGACAGAGTGTGCAGCTGAATGAACGGAGTGTGTCCACTGCATGTCTCCTGTTCTTTAAAAACTACAAAATGCCCACTTTTAAAAAATAACTTGAGCAATTCGGATTCCTTAATTTGAAGAGAGTAAAAGTATGACTGAACTCTACACAGTCTATTAATTTTGCGTTGTTCCCTCATCATGGACAGTGTCCACAACTCTTACCTGTCATCAAGTGCCCTTGTGGCATGTGTGGCAAACCCAGCTGGCTGCAAGCCTTGGTGCGGGACTGCACTCTGAGTCCTCTGCACTTCCGTGCCAGAAGATCTCGACTGCACCTGAACTATCCGGTGTGGTATTTATCTTTGGCATCACTGGAGGGACTTATTTAACTCAGAAGCTTGCAAGGGTAACCAAAGGATTAGGTGACAAAACCAAGAGATCGACCTGCCCGCAAAATGCTGAACGGTCGACGCAATTGCAAACACTAACCCTAAGCTACCAGTGCAAGAGCGCCAGGTCCAGACTCCGCACCCCGCGGAGCCCAAGGCACCCACCGCCTTGTACAACTCGCGGGAATGTCCTTGTCTGGCTCCTGTAGACATTTTTCTTGTCTGTCATTTTGGTTCTGTGTGGTAGAATGGCTATTTTCCTATGGGAGGGAAAAGCAAGGAGAAGGAATTTTATTATAATCCCAAATTGCGCTGCATTTCTATCTGGCGTATTTATGTTTCTCAAGCGATGGGATCACCTGGTTTTTAAAAAATTTTTCTTATGTATGCTTGGGTTCTGATTTCATGGGTCAGGGGTGTGGTCCATAGGCCAGCTGGACCGGCATTCTTAAATGCTTCCTGATTGATTCTAGTTTATGGTTCAGGCTGTGAACAATCGGCTTAGAGCTTTCACAAGTGCATTTCTATGGCCCTTGGTGTGATTTTCCCTAATCTTTTATTGTCTGGTTCATCCCAAGTCAAGCATTGAGGATATTCCCTTTCCCCAGTGTGTGCTCTGCTGGACTCGTGAGCTGCTCTCCCTCTCTCTGTCCCTTGTCCTCTCTTAAAGATCTGTGTGCGATAGTGAGTTACACGTGACATGTCCAGCTTTTGCTGCAGAGAAGGTTGGATGTTGCCCAAAAGTTGCCCACGATGTGCAGAAGTGTGGCCGCCGTCTTGCCTGCATTTCTCGCTCAGGAATGCCGCTCTGCCTTGATGTGTACTCATGCACAGGTTGCCCTTGCTCAGCGAGGGCTTAACGAGTGCATGTGACCATCTCATGAGTGATTGACAACTTCTTCCTGTAGGTGAAAAAACAAGTTGAGGGTCCCTGCTCTGTAGTAACAGGGACATCTGTGTCCATTCACATGAACTTGTGGGGTCATTATAAATATTTGTGTAAATAAGGTTTTGAAAACTGAATTCATGGCATTTGTTTTTCTGTGTTAGAAAACAATTTCGGAGCAATTTCCTAATTGACACTGATTTGTCAAAGCCGCCAGATTTGATTCAGTCAACTTAGCTAAGAGACCTTTTATCATTACCAGTTGTCATATTTTAAACAAATTACTCTTAGCTAGCAGTCGTATAAGAAAAACCAATTGTAAGGGAGGAAGGGTACTAAAAAATTAAAGTGGAAAAACCACCTCCTTCTGCTTGAGGAAAGTGGAACTAAAGGAACTTGAATTTTTGGTGGTACACTGTTAGACCTGGAGTCCATCTGCTTGGCTGTGAATTCCAGCTGTGAAAGTCTTTACCAGTCGGGCAGGGAACTTGATTTATTTGGTCCTCTGAGTTCTCATTTGCAAATGTGGGGTAATAATGGTAGAATTTTTCTGGGAAGGAAATAAGATAATCCACATAGAACTCTCGGAACAGCCCGCTCGTGGTGGGCTGTGGATGCAGGCCAGCCATTATTATGGCTGTTTTCTTCTCCTTATTATGCTAACTGCATAAAAGAGAAGAAAGGGATTTCATCTCCACAGAGCTAAGACAAGATCTCAGTACAATCGCTCCAGGAAAGTTCTTCCGTGTATTGGTGAGAACTTGCACCTGGTTCTCCATTTTTCACCGAACCTTGGATTTTGGAGACTGATTCGTATACAATTGCCATCTGGTGGTGGCACCCTCAAATTGCAGGTTTTTGTTTTTTGAAAGATGAATAAAAATTTTTTTTAAGATAGAAGGAAAGAGTAGAGAGAGAGAGAGAGAGAGAGAAAGTGAGAATCAATTTTATTTATTTTATTTATTTTTCCATCGGGCCTTTGTTTCTCCAACACTTAGTTGTGTATGTGGTGCTGGGGTTTGAACCGGGGTCCTAGTCCATGCCAGGCAAGCACTTGAACCACTGAGCAACTGCTCCAGCCCAATGAATAAAATCTTAAAGTTTCAATCTGAAAAAACAAAATTATGAAATGACAGGTGATAAAAATATGTCATATTTTTCAGAGCTTGTCAACATATTCTACCTAATTTGGATGCTACAAGAAATATATAGAATAAGTTATCCATCTGGTAAATGAAGTTTGAAGTAGAAATTGTTATAATTTGAATGTTTGTGTCTCTTCAAAATTCAGCTGTTGAAAGCTAGTCCCCAGAGTGATGGTATTATGAGTCCGGCCCTTTGGAAGGTAGGAGGTCCTGAGTGCTCTGCCCTCCTGGGTGGGCTTTGTGCCCTGTGAGGTGCCATCTAGGAGGAAGAGGGCCTTCACTAGACACCGAACTTGCCAGCACCTTCACCTCAGACTTTCCAGCCTCTGTAACTGTGAGAACCACATTTCTGTTGTCTCTAAGCTCCTTCCTCAGTCTAAAGCACTTTATAACAGCAGCCCTGATGGACCAAGATGCAGTCAGTGTTCTTAGTCAGCTTCCTAGGACTATAACAAACCCCTGAGCTAATCAACTTGCAAAGAGGACAGGTTCGTTTTGGCGCACAGCTTTGGAGGTTTCGGCGCTGGTGATTGGACCTGTGGTGAGCAGCACACCACGGTGAAGTGCACGGTGAAGTGCACAGCGCGGTGTAACTGCTCCCCTTATGGCCAGGGAGACAAAGAGAGGAAGGGAAGGGGCTGGGATTCTACCGACCCCTTCAAGGGCACAGCCCCAGTGACCTAGCGACCTCCCAGCAGGTCCCCCAGACCTCCTGCATATGGGCCATCGGGGGACATTTAAGATCCAGACTATAGCAAAGTTTGGGGAGAGACGAAAGGGCGAGAGTCGGGATGGGAGCTCGGGCTCCCAAGACTTTACTTCCCAATAGGCAGAACCCTTCCGGGAGACCTGCGGGGGTTCTCAATAGGGGTTCATGAAGTGAAGCAGAAAGGAGGAGGACACTGAGGACAGCTTAACTTCCCAGACTGTGACGGGGGGTTCCAGCTGCTCGCTGCACAGGTAGTTGGAGTTCTGTATCTAGACGGTCAGTGGTGCCATTTGTGGTAACATTCTTGAGCACCCTTTGGTGGTGGAATGAAGACATTACTGTTTAGTTATTACTGCCACAAGCAAGCCACCCCAAAATGACAGAAGTATATTATTTCTCATAATTGTGTAATTTAGGTAGTGCTTGGCTGGGTGATGCTTCTGCCGCATGTGGCATCAAATGGTGTCACCCATTTAGCTGCTCTCAGCTGCTGGCTGGGTTAGGCTGGGCCAGAAGGCTCAAGGAAAGCTTGCTCACCTGTCTCACACCTGTATGCTCCTTCTTGTGACTTCTCTCTATTCTAGCCTGAGCTTCCTCATGGCATGGTGGTGTCAGGGTAGCTGGACATGTGTAGATCCTGGCTTCGGAGACAGAGGGCACAATTCTCTAGAGCTCCTAAGACCTAGCTGGTCTCAGAGTGAGGAGTGAGCATCATTTCCACCACCTTCTGCTGGTCAAGTCACAAGACCAACCCAGATTCACAGGCTGGGGGAATAAGTTCCACCTTTCAGTGGGGGCTGGGAATTCCCGTAGAGTGGTGGGAGGCATTGATGGCAGCCATGAGAGCATCCACGTGTCCACTTGCTAAGAGAAATAGACATTTTTAGTAGCACATACTATTCACAAGTACAAAGAAGACTCTGTAAAATCCACCTAGTATTCACAAGGAATTTTTTAAAACTTTGGGACCAGCATATTCAATCCAAAGTGACAATGTAGTGGCGGAACAACCCTGGAACGCAGGTCCTCTGGCTGTGGACAGTCAGGTCTCCATTTGGACTCCCTGCTGGGACTGTCCATAGCTTCAGGAATTGTGTCTTGGGCTTGAAGACGATAATGCATCTAACCTACACTCAATTCGACACATTTGTGGATAGAGGAAAGAATCGGAGAAATGACCCCTACATTAGCCATGAGGTGATGGATAAGTAAACTCTAAATGCATAGAGGTGTGACCCTGCTCTGGAGGCTTGTGGAGCCACATCAGGGTCACACCCACATACTCTGGTCACACGTGCACTCTCCAACTGCCTGCGCTTGAACTTGGTGCTGCTTCTCTCCATCTGTCCAACCACATTCTCGCTTTCGAAAGCAGGTTTCTGTTAGCTCCCAATTGCCTCGAGAGAACTGGGGACAAGAATTCAAATTGCAATCAAAAGGGAACCCACAGCTCACAGCTGCAGATTCGGTTCCGTTTCATGGGTGCCCTCTCGCCTGCAGATCTGCATTGCCCATGCTTTGTAGAATAATTAGCTCTTTCTAAGAACGTTCGGAGGCATCATTGAACCTGATCTTCATGGCAACTCCGTAAGATAACACTAAGTAAAACTGCTCCCTTGCAAACAGAAGAAAGCTGAAATCCGGGGATATGAAGAAGGTGATCAAGAGTGGCCGAGCCAGCCTAGGCCCTGCATTTCTGTGCCCTCCCCTCTCTTCCACACTTCAGCCTGTGCCATGCATATCCTAATGTCCAAAGAAGACCAGCATCTATTCAGAGCCCCAGGGAGAAGCCCAGGTATAGCTCCTCCTGCAAACACCTATCAGGTGTCCCTAACACCATGTGATGTCCTGTGGGTGCCTCTTGGTCCAGTATGGCCTTGTATCTTCTTTCTGTCCCACTTTAAGCAACTTAAAGGTAGTGGGCAAGGCCACAGAGGGAGCAGCTGTGATGAGGAAGGAGCAGATCCTGGGACCAAGGGCTCTGATAGTAGCCTAATAGTGACCTTGATCTTGAAATTCAGGTGCAAAGATACATATTTTTAACCTAAATTTCAGTTAGTGGCAAATGAAGGAACTATCAGGAAATATATTTTTACCCAGCCCTGACAGTAACTTCCTTGTAGAGGAGGATTTGGGCGCCTTCCCTCATGGACCCAAGCACCACAGAGGGTAGGAGTTAGCACCAGGTCAGCTGCAGGAGCACTTCCATATCTGCCCACTAGGATCGGGGCTGGGCCCTGAGGGGACAGTTCCCAGCCCTATGAGCAGCCCTGTGGACCTGAGTCCAGCCCACACCCGCTCACGCAGACTAATGAGGAAACTTTCTCAATTGCAACTAATGGGCTTTCCTGCTGGGCTGAAATTAGAGCCGAAAGGTGAACACAAATATGTCACTGGAGTGGAATAATAAGGTTATACCATACGGGGAAATGAGTGTGATTGCACAGTTCCGCCCCTGGAGCTCTGTGGAGCTGGCGGACAGTGCTTTCCACTTTGCTGGGGACAATCTCAGTACAGCTGGTCATCCTTACATGATATTCATGTCCCCTTTCAAGTGCTCAGGTTTGGGTGGTTGAGTCACATGGTCTCCTGACACGCAGGGCTCAGCACATCGTAGGCATTCAGAAAAGCCGAGGTCCCTTCCTCCTCAAGCCAGGACTGTGTCCAGGGCAGTAGCCCCATAGTGTGCATTCAGTGCTTTTAATGAAACTATTCTTCTTGACACTAGAAGTTGAAATCAAGGCTTCTTCCTTGAGTAATGTCTTCCCGTTAAATGTGATAGTGTTTTTGCAAATTCATAGCAGCACCAAAAAATTGGCCTGACTTCTGCTGTTTTTCACTCAATTGAGCCTAGAAGAAGGAGTCTCTAGTTCTTCATAGATGAACCAGGAAGCTCTCATAATATTGTCCAGTGGATTCATAGCTTAGTAAATTATCTCTTCTCTTGCATGACTTTCTTTGTTTATGTTTTTGAGATGGGGTCTTGTTATATTGTCCATGTGGACCTCTACCGATCCCCCACCTCAGCCTCCCGAGTACCTAGGACTACAGGCATGTGCCGTCGTGCCTGGATTGTGCACGCTTATTTTCTGTCACTGCAACCCTATTCGGTGGGGGAGTCTTGGGAACTGGAGACGCAGACAGGTTACCAGTTGGCTCGGGAACATCAGAAGAATATCAGCAAAACGGGACCTGAGCCTCCTACCTTTTGGGTCTGCCTCTTTCCTCTACTCCTGCCTTGTGCAGATGTTCCCAGCAGCATTGTCTGGCAGTGGCCCTGTTGACTTAGTAGTGAAATTTAGGTCCTAGTAACATCAGTGAAGATGCAGCCTGCTGACGTAGGTGACAGAGCAGAACTTGGGTAATGGAACTAGTACCGTTCCAGTGTGACCCAAGGCTGACCTCATGTTCCTTAGCGAATTTATGGTTCACGAATCCTTGTATGCACGGTGCCTGTTCGCAGCACCTGTTGGGTGCATTGCAAGTGTGAGGCCCAGGTGAACAGTAGAAGCCTACTTATTGTCACCTAGGCTCAGAAAGACTAAGTGAATGGCCCCAGCTCACACAGCTGGTAAATGGCCGCCCAAGGCTCCAAGCCACTACTTCCCCCTCAGGTCCCTCACGCCTGCCTGCTCTCGGGAGCTTCTCCACCGCGTCATCAGCCTGGACTCCTCATGAGCCGCTCTGGAAATGCTGAGCTGTTCCCTCCGTTGACTGCTGCACAAGGCATGGGCGATCTCAATGGCCAGAAGGACCAGAGTGCGGGAAGCTGTGAAGCAGCTCATTTGCAAATGGAGCCGAGCGGGCAGAAGGCGATTGGAGAAGGGGAAGACCGAGGAATGGGAGAAGTTGGAGAGCCAGTAACCGCGGCTGTCGTGAGAAGAAGTGGAACCGGGGGATGGAGGCCCGTGAGGTTGAGAGCATCAAGAAAGGCCCCGAAAAGGGTTCAAGGACACACCAAGTGACTTCTGTTAGGACACTGTTCCTCCTGTTGGGTAAGGAACAGTTGAGAGGCTTGAAGTTTTAGACAAATAGAAGCCTATGAAGAATGGAGCTAGAGAAGAAGGAATTGAGGACAAAAATCGTCACTTTTTTTTTTTTTTGGTGTGTGCGTGATATTAGGGATTGAACTCGGGTTCATCCTCATCCCCAGCCCTTTTTATTTTTTAGTTTGAGATAGGGTCTCACTAAGTTTCCCAGGGCCTTGGTAAATTTCGGAGGCTGTCCTCTAACGTGCGATCCTCCTGCCTCAGCCTTCCAAATTGGTGGGATTATAGGTGTGCACCACTGTACCTGTTCAAAAATCTCCACTTTCTCTGAGTTCGGATGGGGATATTCCCCCTCACCATGGTCTTTGATAGATCTCAGCCAGAGCATCAAAGACTCTGGCTCTCAGGCAGTAGGAGCAACCAGTTCCAGTTCACGTTGCGAGCAAATTAATCACTCGCGCTCTGCTTGGCGCCTGCCTCCTCTGTTGCCGTCTTCTACCCTGCGCGACCGAAGCTGCGCACCGATCTAGACTTCCTTGCACCAGTTACAGGCTTTTGTTTCCAAGCAGTACGGGGATTTATTGATCAAATAGAGTGAGAATATTGATTGATTGAGGGGAGAAGGCCAGCAAGCCTGTTATTGTTCATAACTTGTGTGTGGTGCTAGGTTTGAACCCGGGACCTTGCACATCCCAGGCAAGAGCTCTGCCGCTGAGCCACGTCCCCAGCTCTTCACAACTTTTGAAGGTGTTGACTTCGAGTCACATGTAATCCAGTTTTTCAGCTAATACAGGATTCTTTTCTGCAGCTGTGGAATAGATCACAGTTTCAGTGTGTTTGAAATTCATTCAGAGTTAAAATGTATCATCTCACAAAATTGTCCATCTCATTTCTAAACTTTCAACACTGTAACCCACATCTAGCATGGCCCATATACCAAATACTAGTATGAATCCTTTACATTTACTGTCATTGATCCAGTCCTATTTGTATCTCTATTTTACAGATGAAGAAATGGAGACACAGAGAGGTTAAGTGCCTTGCCCAAGGCCACACAGCCAGTAATTGACAAGCGGGTTATAGAAGTTAGGTGGCCAGTCTACATAATCTGTGCACTCAGCCACCACTTTGCTGCCTCTCTGATGACAAATCTGTAGTAATTAAGAGTATTTGTTTCTTAGTTTGCATTATCAAAATTTTTGCCCCCGGGATCTTTCACATGGCGGTGCAGATGCTTCAAGGATTTTCAGATAAAGCCTCATGTCTTCCCTTCGCCGTTCCTCTGCCAGGGTGACAGTCTTCCATTCTCCCAAGTCTC
>PVKS010031636.1:0-23262 GCA_004027875.1 Aplodontia rufa | reverse complement strand
TTAACAGGAAAAGCAGGCAGGAGCCGGACCGGCGCAGGGGACAGCAGGGTAGAAACTGCACCCGCTCCAGCCCGCCCCGCCCCCCAGCGGCCGCACTGAGGATGCGCACGTGCACCCGGCCCCACCCCACACTTTTACAACCGGCCGGAAGTAGCGGCCGCAGCCGTGCCGCGCGGAGCCCGGCCGCCATGGGGGTGAGGGGAAGGCGATCCGCCGCCGGGGCGCCGGGGTTGGGGGTGGGGCGGTGGCGATGACCTGGAAGGCAGGGTGCCAGATGGAAATAAAGGGAGTAGGCTCGCGCTGAGCGGGTGGGAGGCAGAGCACGAGCCGGGAGGGCCGGCGCGAGGTGCGCAGGCGCGGCCGACAATGTCGGTCTGGTCCTCCCTCCCCTCAGAAAATCGCGCTGCAGTTCAAAGCCAGCCTAGAGAACGTCACGAACCTCCGGCCCGTAGGCGAGGACTTCCGGTGGTACCTGAAGGTGCGGCGGAGGGCGGGCCCCCGAGACGCGAAAAGGGAGGAGCATCCGGGAGGCGGCGGGCTTGGGGGTTCTGGGAGGGGCGCCGGGCCGGAAGCCGGAAGAGACGGCCCGCTACGACTTGGTTTTGAACCGGAGCGTTATCTGCGGCAGCACGAGAAGTATTTAATTAGACGTAATAAATGTGCGGTTTTTCTGGCCAGAGTTTTTGGTTTGCTTCTTAAGTTTGTTGGGCAGTTTTTGACGGTCTTGGGACTCTTGTAAATTTTTCGTTGTTAAAATATGTTGTCTGTAAACAAACTAAATGAAATGCTTGGTGACAGAATCTTGTGATTATTAAGGTGGCAATTTTTCCTTCTGTTTTATTTGTTGAACTGTCCTTATTTATTGTGACAAAGTTAAAATTTGTGCATGATCCTCCCTTCCCACCCCATACTAGAAAACCTAGTACCCATGTCAGGGTACTAGAGGCCCTCTTCTTTTTTTCTTTTTCTTTTTCTTTTTTAAAGAAAGAGAGAATCAGTTTTGTTTTTCATGTAGCCTTAGTAGCTCTGACACTTAGTTGTGTAGTGTTGTGTATGTGGTGCTGGGTTTCCAGCTCAGGTCCTCCTGCATGCCAGGCAAGCGCTGTAACTGCTGCACTGTTCCAGCTGTAACTGTTCCAGCGCCAGAAGAGGCCCTCTTATCCAATTTGAGACCCTTGTCACAGTTTCCAGAACTCTGCCCTGTTCTCTTGGTCTGAATCCTAGCATCCTTTTTTTTTTTTTAAGAGAGTGAGAGAAATTGAATCAACTTTAATTTTCCATCTGGCCTTTGTTTATCCAACACTTAGTTGTATATGTGGTGTTGGGGTTCAAACCTAGGTCTTCACTTATGCCAGGCAAGGATCCAACCACTGAGCCACCACTTCATCCCCCTTAGCATCCCTCTGAATCTGTCTAAAGCCCTGCCCTTCAGGAAGCCACCTTTGACCACTTTTATTTCCAAACATTTTGAAGCCTGATTTCCAGTGTTTTATTTGGAGAATCGGTATTCTTTGGCCTCAAGAAACAGAGTCTAATGAATGAGTCAGAAACAGCAGAATGATGAATACTGACAGGTCCTGTGGGAACACAAAGGCAACTCCTAAGGAGAGTGGGGCCTTTTAAGGCCATTTCTATACCAAACAAGCCTTTCATCCCCAGCCATCCTAGACACTTCTCATAGGACAGTGGGTACACCAACATGAGAAACAGCATGTTCTTTGCCTAGAGATAAATCTGGTTGTACCTTTGTTGGGGTTGGGTATAAGAATGAAGTTGAGTACCAGTAAGAAGGTAGGTTATGCGCCTGCCTACCTCACACTGCCCTGACCCTTCCCTCAATGTCTGCCCAACTAAGTTAACTGCTTTACTAATGCACTTTTCTCCTTCCAAGATGAAATGTGGAAACTGTGGTGAGATTTCAGAGAAATGGCAGTACATCCGACTGATGGTAACTTCCCCACCATTATCACACTCACGCACACATATATACCTATGGGCAGGGATTCAGGGATGTCGGCCCTCATCTCTCCAATCCTTTGGACCCTGCTCTTTGTGGTTTGGAAGGGTGGGCATCAGTGTGACTAGTAGTGGGATAATAGTCATCTTTGCGATACGAAGCACCATTTAAAATCAAGGATGAACCCTTTCCTCAGTCTCTAGCCGCCCCAAGATTCTTTTTTTTTAATTGGTGCTGAGGATTGAAACACAGGATTTGCACATGCACATATGCTGAGCTATACCCTCAGTCCACAAGATTCTTGTCCTAGCAAGTCTTGGTCTTGATCTCTTCAGCTGGATAACAAGTGGTGGGACAGGATATCCTCAGGACCCTTGCGTCTAATTGATATGTGACTAGAGATTCTGTTTGCTTCTCACCAGGATAGTGTGGCACTGAAGGGAGGCCGTGGCAGTGCCTCCATGGTCCAGAAGTGCAAACTTTGTGCACGGGAAAACTCCATAGGTAGGTCAGCCAGGCCCACAGCTTCCTGATAGCAGACTGAAAGCAGGCTCATGTTACTGTGGATAAACTCAGGCCTGAAGTGCTAAAAAGCCCATGTAGTTTTTCCCAGTTCCATATTTGGGTACCTAGGTGGGGCCAGAGTATGGGTTCAAGTCAACTTTGTCTTTTTTATGTTTCAGAGATTTTGAGCAGCACCATCAACTCTTACAATGTAAGTTTGCTGCTGTAGTGGCAGATGTGACTTTAAATCTAAACTGGGGGCTGGAAGGCATTGATTAGAGTTACAGCTATAGCAGAGGGAGGCTTTCATTCATGTACATTTTTTCTTTTAATTTCAGTCTCTCAGGTACTCATTCACTCAATTCCTCATTTATTCACCATTTGAGTGATGTGGAGTCTTTGTAGCTTAATGTTCTTGTTCGTATTTTTAGTATTGATGATTTTATCTACCACTTATTGAACGTAGTTTCAGGTCCTATGCTGGATACTTTACACGTATTTCAAATTCTTTCTTAGTACTTGCTAGGGAAAAGACCTAACAGGCCATTGCAGTCCTTCACGTAAGTGCTGTGCTGTGGGAGCTTAAGGATCTTCTAACACAAGCTGGCTGCTCAGTTTCCATGGCTGAGAGTGTATCCCATGTCTGCATCTTAGGGGACTAGCCAGCCTTCTCTGAAACCATGAATGATAACAGTCCTTTGGTATAAGTATATCTTTTGGTATAACCTAGGCTGGAGGGTGCTAATATTACTATTAGGTAGTTATACCTTACTACATAACATGTTAGCCCAAAGGTGAGGGGGAGTAGTGTATATCTTGGGTATGTTTTAAAAAGGTAGTTATTTATATTCATCCTTTTCTTACTTGGTGTTTATTTAGAATATCTGAATTATGTCAAATTTTCACATTGTCCCAAAGATAAAGAGAGCAATTAAATGAGGGCTTGCACTCAAGTAAATCCTAATGTAGTAGAGAATATAGACCAACAAGCAGCAAAACAAGGCCCAACTGAGAAGTGCCTCACCAGTGCTAGACATATGGTTGGAGTGTAGGAAATGGTTTTATAGTGAATGATGGGATGGGAATGAATGTGCGGCCATGGAACTTGGGTCTCTGAGCTCCATGGGTCAGATAGGCATGAATTTCCTGGCCACCCACCCCAGAACATGTGCTCTACATACACATATTCCGTTTCAAAGGCTTTAAGGTAGACTTCTATTGTAGTGTTATGGATGGTTAGCAAAAGGTTATGGCTAAGTGTACTAAGACTGTTTGCATAATATTGAGACTGTAGCATAATGTTCTTGTTCGTGTTTTCAGTTTTGATAATTTTGTCTACCACTTATTGAGCATAGTTCCAGGTCCTATGCTGAGCACTTTACATGTATTTCAAATTCTCATTATCAACCTGTAAAGGTTTCCTTGGTTCATTTGGTAGCTTAGAAACCTTGTGCCCAGAGGGGAAGAGAGGCAGAGCGCAGACTCACATCCAGACAGGCTTACCCTAAAATCCATACTCTTTGCTGCCTCCATATCCACAGAGGTTTACCTGGGGAGCAGTGCCCAAGAGAGTTCTTTTGGAAGGGAATGAATTGTTCAAGGATTGGGTTCACAGGGGCAGTAAGGGCCCACATGACAGGAAGGACAGGGACCATGGGGTCATCCTTAGGGCCAGATGAACCTACCTCCTCAGTGTACTTCCTTTCTAGGCTGAAGACAATGAGAAGTTCAAAACGATAGTAGAGTTTGAATGCCGGGGTCTTGAACCAGTTGATTTCCAGCCCCAGGTATGTATGTGTGTCTTTACCACGAACCTGTATCTTTGGGAAGAGAATATAAAAAGTAATAGCAGAACTTAGCTTCCTACAGAGTCTGTGGACGAGGAAGTCTCCATTCTGACTCCATTTGTCACTTATTAAGTTCTGTTGGTATGCTGCACACCAGACCCATCACTTGCATGTTACTTCATTTATTTGTCACGGTAACCCTATGAAGTGATTCATCCTATTTTTCAGAGGAGGAAAGAACCTAAGAGATTTTGTGGCTCACCCAGGGTCACACAGTTAGTAAGCAGTGGAGCTGTAATTTGAACCCAGATTCATTTGACTCCAGAGCCAGTGTTCATCACTGTTTATTTGTACAGCATTTTCACCTCACAACAAATTGTGACATAAAGAAGAGATAATATTGTCATCCCCATTCATAAATAAGAAAACTAAGGTCTAGAAAGAGGAGTGACACTCCCTGGGTTGCTCAGCAAATCAGGGTAGAGGAAGAGTTCACCCTGCTCCTTCTGCCTTCTCATCCAGGGCTGTAATTTGGAGAAACCACGCTAGTCCAGAGGCAATTGCCAGTTCCTAGGAGCGCAGCAGCTATTCCAGAATAGCTGCGTTTCTCTCCTCCATCCCAAAGTCTTTGCTAGAAAAGCTGGCTCCCTGGCCAGTCTTCCCATGACAGCCCAGTGCCTCCTTTCCCTCAGACTAACTGCTGCTTTCATGTGTCTTGCAGGCTGGGTTTGCTGCTGAGGGTGTAGAGTCAGGGACAATCTTCAATGACATTAATCTGCAGGAGAAGGTATGTGGCCTGGGGATCTTGCAAGGTGCTACAGGGCACCTGCTGAAAATTATTTTTTGGTGAACAAGGCTTATCACTGGAAAGCTGGTTCTGCATTTTGCACTTTTTGTTGGTGATTTTGCTGTTTAAATGGTCACAAGTGTAGTGCTGACATGCTATCTAGTTTCTATGTGCAAGAAAGCTGAGATGTGCCTCATGGAGAAATTGGATAAACTTTGTTGAGGCACGAATTACAGTGCTGTGGGCTCTGAAATCCATGTTAATGAATCAACAATAAATATTAAAGAGCATGTCTTTAAACAGAAAGAAACTCGTAAAACAAAGTTATTGATTGGTTGGTGAAAACATGACCAGAGGTTCACAGAAATCTAACCCCGTGTTTTCCCTGGGAGCAGTGATGCAATAGTCATTAAGTTAGTGTTTGTAGTGACTTTTAAAGCCTAACAAGTAATCATTTGTATTACTGGACATGATACTCTGCAGATAAGTCCTGTGTTTAGGCCTCAAAGAAGGACAAGAACTTCATTCCAAGCTGGCTATGGTGGCACATATTTGTAGTCCTGGCACTCCAGAGGCTGAGGCATGAGGCTCACTCAAGCCCAGGAGTTCAAGGCTATCATGGGCAACTTCGTGAGACACTGACTCAAATCAGGAGAAACAACAACAAAAAAACCACTTCATATTCCATTTGCACTGCACCTATTAAACAGTAGCTGGCATTTACTAAGCTCTTTTTTGTGCCAGCCGTTGTGCTAGGTGCCTTAACATGTATTACCTGATTTGCTTCTTGAACAGTCAATCTGAAGTCTATTGTTATCTCTTTTTTTATGGAGAAGAGGACTGAGAGAAATTAAGTGACTTACCCACAATCACAAAATTGAAAGAGCTAGAGTTTAGTCCTGAGCTATCTGTCTCTATTCAGGGCCATACATATTCATGAACATCTAAGTCTGAGCCTGAGTGGGGTCTTATAAGTCCCAGTTCTCCACTTGCCACACTGTCTTCTGGTAGAGGCTAACTCTGTCCTCTTTTATTTCATAGGATTGGACTGACTATGACGAGAAGGCTCAGGAGTCTGTGGGAATCTACGAGGTCACCCACCAGTTTGTGAAGTGCTGAACCCTCTTCTTACACACTTGCTCTAAAGAACTAAAGGGAAACAAATTGCTCCAAGCAGCAACACCCATGGAGGCTGATGCTTTCGTCCTTCATCTCCTTGATGCTGTACTGAGGCCTCATAATCAGCATGCTGGGCTTTGTCATAGTTCCCAAGCCCATCAATAAAGCCCCTGTTTGTACCATACCAGTTTGTGAAGGTAGAGTCAGGGAGCAGCCATTCCCCTCCACAAATAAGAATTCGCATTGAAGGTCTTTACTTCTGGCAGTACCCCACAGTTTGAGTCCCTGCGGTTGGTCTAGTTTGGAAATGTGCAGGAAGGCATGCCTTCTAAGGGCTCTCTAGTTCTTGGAAAGTGGACAGTTCAACACAGAGCACCAAAGGTTGCAAGGCCAATGGCACAGAGGGCAGGGAAACGCATGGAATGGTGCCATGAATCTAGCAGTTCTGTGCCAACACACTGCACTGACCAGCTTGGCTCTCAGGTAAACTGGGGCATCTGTTAGCTGGAGTCTTCGTGTTCTAGCATCCCACCTCTGTCATACACCTGTGCTACTAAATTCCTGACTGATCGTCATCAATCCTCAGCTCACTGTTGTGATGGGGCACTCCTGGCCCATCAGGAGAGGTATGAAAGTTCTTCCTTGTTCTAAGCTTCTGCTCCCTGATACAACTCCTGCTTGCCCCAGTTATACTCTTGGGGCCACACTAAGCATCTGCCCCCAGGCAGTCCTTTGGAGTTTTAAAAACAATAGTCAGTCAGTACTTGCTAAGCCTCTTGGGTGTGGTTCCTGGATCAGATATCCCCACACAGCAGACAAGGTTGTTCAGTGCACTGCTGGGCCATGAGGATGCGCATGCCTTCCCTCTGAACCCATCATTTAGATACCTGTTGCCACAGACCTCATTTCTTCAGTGTTCTGCTGGAGCCTTCAATTTTTTGGAAGAACAAATTAATGTCTGTTCTTCTCACTGAGAATGGGGAAAGATCTACCAACTCCAGGGCTGGTTGTGTGGCACTAGGAAGGGGCATCTCTGGTTGCAGGCAAAGCTAGCTGTGCCTAGGTGTAGTGAGGAGGTGCTTACCTTGTTCCCTTTCAAGTCTGGCAGCCACTTTGTTTCCCTGTGTTCTCTGCTCCTTGGGCTCTTCTGCACTAACAGGGAGCCTTCATCAGTCTTCCCTCAGTCAGCCCTCACCCACTGGGTCCAGTCCACTGTCTTGCCTGGAAGCAAGTAATGTAGGACACACTGGGCTGGGGAAGCACCCTTCCTTGTTTTTCATCTCTGTACCAGCCAGTGTGTGTTAAGTTCAAAAGTCAGACACTAAAGGGACCTCAAGGTTTTATCTTTTAAGTTACTGCCCACCATAGTGGCGCACACCTATAAACCCAGCAACTCAGGAGGCTGAGTCAGGAGGATCACAAGTTCAAAGCCAGCCTCAGCAACTTAGTGAGACCCTGTCTCATAATAAAATATTAAAAAAGGGCTGGGGATGTGGCTTAGTAGTTAAGCACCCCTGGGTTCAATCCCCAGTACCCAACCCCCCCAAAATTACTTTACCTTCTTTCAGTAGTTAATCATTAATAGATTAAAGGAAAAGTAAAATATTATCAATAGATGCAGAAAAGATATTCAGTAAAATTTGGTACCCATTTAACAACAAACAAGCCTCTTAGCAACGAGGAATAAAAGGGAAACTTCACCTCACAAAGGGTACCAATAGAAAATCTAGAACAAGTACCATGCTTAATGATGAACTGAAGTATTATATTCAAGATCAAAGTGAGATCCAGGTCAGTCACCGCTTCTATTCATCATGCTGGAGATCCCACCACTATAATAAGACAATTAAAAAAGGATAGAAAAGAAAGAATCCATTCAGTTTTTTACAGATTATGATTTTCCACTTAGTAAATTTTTAAAAAGTGTTGGTTTTAAGGTCAGTGTGCAGAAATTTTATTTCAGTATGCTATTAACAAGCAAAATGTAAAGCAAGAAAAGATATCACTTATGATAACCAAAAGATACCTGACCTAAAGTGACGAGTTAAAAGAGATTCATGACCTTAATGGAAGCTTTACTAAAGGGTGGGTCTAAATGAAGACTTATATTACTGATAGATAGGAAGGCTCGATAGGGGATAAGATGCTCATTTTCAATTAATTTTTATAAAATTCTAATTGAAATCTCATATGTTTTAGTAGAACTTAAATTGATTCTGAAATCTGTATGACAGGTGAGAGACTTTCCCTACCAGGTGTCAGTATATAAAGCAATGGCAGCAATGCCAGTATGGTATTGGCACTGATACACAAACAGACCAATGGAAGAGTAGATTAACAGACCCATTAACGTATGAAAATTGATTAATGAACATGCTGTTGCAGATCACAAGTTTAATTCATCAATAAATAGTACTGGAACACTTGTTAGAGATATTATGTAATAAAATAAGGTTAGAATCCTACTTCACTCTGCAAAGAGCTATTCCAAGAATTAGTGTTCTTGTGTGCTTTGGTACTGCAATGTATAGGAATAGAATATCTATAGGCTCAGCATATGGCTCATTGTAAACCCTGGGCAAATGCTTCCCCTCTGAGGACTCTAAAATATCAGTGTCTTGTCCAGGGAGAAGTTAAAAGCTAGAAATGGGGACAGTGAAAGATGAGATTGCATGAGTCCTAAATCCACTACAGGCTCTTGGGACTTTGTGAAGATCCTCAATTTTCCTGTTCTTACATTATCCCTTAGCAGCTTTTTAAAAAATATCATCTTTGGAGGGAGAGAAAAAAAAGTATCTTAGGCTCAGTGCAGACCCTAAGCAACTGAGCAAGACCCTGCTTCAAAACATTAAAAGGGTTGGGAACTGGGCATGGTGGTGCATGCCTGTAATCCCAGCAACTTGGGAGGCTGAGGCAAGAGGATCACAAGTCCAGGGCCTGCCTGAGCAACTTAATGAGGATATAAGCAACTTAGTGAGACCCTGCCTCCAAATAAAATTTAAACAGAGATGGGGATGTGGCTCAGTGGTTAAACACCCCTGGGTTCAGTTCCTGGCACCAAAAAAAAAGGACGATATGGACTAGGGATGTAGCTCAGTGGTAAAACACCTCTGGGTTCAATCCCCAGTACAAAAAAAGAAAAATGTATCTTTGAACAGGACCATTTTTAAGTAGACTTAAATGTGTGTAAAAAGGCTGTAAGCCTTGTGTGCCATGTTCCTTTCTGCTCTTTCCAAAGAGGGCGGAAGCCCCAGGGACTGCCTGGCTAACCACTGCGCTCATTTCAAAGCTGTCTCCATTCCTCAGTAAGCCAAGTATCATTGAGCCATGCCCTCTTGGTGGCTAGTTGCTCAGGACTCCAGAGGAGCTGCTTTCCTGCCCTGCCCTTCAGAAAGCTGTAGGGATTGCAGCATTGGATGGGTTTTGCTTTGCTGGCACCTTCTGTTCATCTGGTTCATTTTCCACATCTTCCCGCAATGGCCTCTGCTACACCAAACACTCAAGAAAAGGAGCCCAGCAAAACGCCAAGGCTTCAGCATACAGGAGCAAACGGAAGCAGTTACGACTTCAGCAATGCACAGTCTGAACAGTCCTCTAATGACCAGACACCCATTTGTACGCAGCTCAGAGCCTAGTTCTCTGTGCCCTGGAGATAGTCAGACTCAGACTGGCTAGACCTCCTTGTCATCAAGTGCCTACAATCCTGCCTCTTCCCAAAGATTGCTAAAGTAATCTGGCTATTTCTTTGCAAATGAAACAATTAAAAATTGCCCAATAGGGTCTGGAGAAATGGCTCAGCAGAAGAGCCCTTGCTTGGCATGCACAAGGACCCAGTTTTGATCCCCAGCACCACATACACAACTAAGTGGAAGAAAAAAAAACAGACGAAAATATAAAAAATAATTCTCTCACTCTTAAAAAAAAAAAAAAAAAAGCCAATAGCCACGTGCAATGGTGCATGCATAATCCCAGCAACTCAGGAGGCTGAGGCAGGAGGATCACAAGTTTGAGGCCAGCCTGGAGGACTTAGACCCTGTCTCAAAATTAAAAATAAAAAGAGGCTGGGAATGTAGCTCAGTGGTAAAGCACCCTGGGGTTCAATCTCCAGTGCTACAAAACAAAAAAAAACAAGCCTGGTGCAATGGCCATTTAAGAGTATGCATTGTACTTAACTGGAGCCCTGTGGTACACTCTTTCCTACCAAGCTCCTAAATACTGGTCACCACCCTGCTCTCTGATGCACTCCAGTGCTAAAGAGATGTGATAAATGCAGACAGTCACAATACTGGGCTTTGGGGAGGATATTCAGTCATCCCATAAATATTTCATGAGCCGCACACTTTGCAAAGCCCATTGTGGTCCCTTTGTCTGGCATGTGGATGGTTGCAGAAACAGAAAAGTACTTGATAAAGGTCAGGTTAGAATGCTCTGGGCACACAGAAGGGGTAGGGCCAGGAAAAGTTTCCTAGAGGTGAATCTAACTGGAACCTGAAAGTTAAGCAGAAGACAGCCAAAAGGGCAGAGGGGAATAAATGGCACTGTGTGCTGGAGGAATTAATTTGTTAAAGGTGAGGCTGAACAGATTAGCAGGACCAGCTCCCTCTGGGCTTCAGCTGTCACACTGCAGATAAGAACTTCTTTCCAAACACAATGGGAAACCATCAAGGATTTTAAGCAGGGAGATGACCAGACTTGTACATGAGAAAAATAACTGGCAACAGCAGATAATGGATTGGAGAATGAGAAAGTAAGTTTGAGATGATTGAACTTAACACTAAGTTTATAAAAACTGAAATGAAATACCATTCCATACCCACCAGAATGTCTATAATCAAAAAACAACAGATGAACCAAGCACTGTGGCACAAGCCTGTAAGCAAGCTGAGGCAGGAGGGCTGCAAGTTTGAGGCCAGTCTGGGCATCTTATTAAGACTGTCTCAAAGTAAGTATTCAAAAAACAGCAGGGGACAGGCATGGTGGTGCATGCTGTAATCCCAGTGACTCAGAAGGATGAGGCAAGAGGATTGCCAAGTTCAAGGCCAGCCTTAGCATTTTTAGCAATGCCCTAAGGATTGGGGATGTGACTCAGTGGTAAACCACCCCTGGGTTCACTTCCCAGTAACAAAAATCAAACTACTGGGGATGCAATTTAGTGGTATAACACTTGCCTAGGATGCATGAGGTCCTAGGTTCAACCCCCACTACTCAAAAAAAAAAAAAAAAAAAGATAAGTTTTGGTAAGGACCGGAAGAAACTGGAATCTTCATTCCAGTCTGGTGGGGATGTATAAAGGTGCAAAAGTCTGGCTATCAGGGGCTGGAGCAGTGACTCGGCAGTTACGGTGCTTGCCCAGCATGGGTGAATACGTGAGTTCAAACCCCAGCACCATGTACACAATGAAGTCTCAGGGCAACAAAAGCCACATGAAAAACTAAATAAAAATTGTTTCTCTCTCAATGTCCCTCTCTCTTAAAAAAAAAAAAATCTGGCTATTAGGCTGAGGCAGGAGAATCCCACGTGCAAGGCCAGCCTGTGTAAATTGGCAAGACCCTGTCTCAAAACAGGAACAAATAAAAAGGGTGGGTGATGTGGTTCAATGGTACAGCACCCCTGGGTTCCAACCCCAGTACTAAAAGGGAAAAAAAGATCTCGCTATTCCTCAACTAAGCAGTTACTACACAACCTAGCAATTCCATTCCTAGATATGTACCCAAGATAATGAAAACATACATCCACATAAAAACTTGCTCATAGCAGCATTATTCAATAGCCCAAAAGTATAAACAATCCAAATGCCCATCAACTGACAAACGGTATAGCCATACAATAGAATTCTTAAGTACTGATACATGCCACATCATGGATGAACTTTGAAAACATGCTGAGTGAACGAGACCAATCAAAAGGCCATACATATCATGATTCTATTTATATAAAATGTTCAGAATAGGAAAATCTATTAACAGATACATTTGTGATTTTCTAGGGCTTGGGGGAGTTAGAAGGTTGGGGGAAAAGAGTAACTACTAATGGGCATGAGGTTTCTTTCTAGTAAGAAAATCAGAAAATATTTGTGATGATAGCTGTATAACTATAAATATACCAAAAATGAATAAAGCACTTTAAACAAATGGACTGATATGTGAAAAACACATCAATTATTCCTGTTTTTTAAATATACACAAGCCACATGATATCCTTAAATCTCTGTCCAGGGAAGCTGGTACAGCTGTGGTATTGGAGCGGCACAGTACCTGTTCAGGAGTCATGGAGAGAGAAAGCCACAAGGACAGAGCCTGCTGACTTCCTCAAGATCCTCTCCTTGAGTGAGCAGCTCCATGAGAGCTGTAGGGTCAGGAGCAGCAAGGACTAACTGAACAAAGTTTACTCTCCCTGGGCCAGGAGACCAGCCTTGGTAAGACATAATTCCTAGAAGCTGAGACAAAGAGAAATAGGATAGAAAGGGCACTGAACAAGGAATCAGGAGAGCTGGTTGTGGTCCTACCATTTACTATGTGACTGTGATTAAGAGCTTCCCACACCAAGCTATCTACCTCCTGTATGAAAAATGGGAACAATAATTTCTGCCCATTCCAGAGTTGAAGGGATCAAATCAGCTGATGTACAGGAAGAGCATTACAAATGGTTGATTCACCGCTGCAGCAGTGGCTCTGCAGTTGGAACGCTTGCCTGGCATGCACAAGGACCCAAGTTCTAACCCCAGGACCACATACACAACTAACTGTTGGAGAAACAAAGGCCAGATGAAAAAAAATAAATCAAATTGATTCTCTCTTAAAAAAGAGAAAAAACCCAAATAGTTGATTTAGCACAAATGTATGAGACTTGTGTGTGAGCCGCAAATGAGTTGAGGCCTAATAGTTAAGTGTCTTTGCCATTCTAGCTATCATTCCAGAATCCTTCATCATATGAATCCAAGAGAAGAAAGGGTAGGAAGGGAGTTGTAAAGAGGAATGCTGAGCACTGTGACAGGCCAGTGTACACCCAAATATTCACCCGGAACACAATAAGCACTGATAAAATTTTTCAGCCCTGCAAGATTCAGTCAAGGTGTTAGTATTAAGAGCTAATGTAGGGGCTGGAGCAGTGGCTCAGTGGTTGGAGCACTTGCCTGGCATGTGTGAGGACCCAGTTCAAACCCCAGCACCACATACACAACTAAGTGTTGGAGCAACGAAAACCAGATGAAAACTAAATAAAGTTGATTCTCTTTCAGCAAAAAGAAAAAAGAGGTAATGTAACGGGGACCTCACTACTCAAGTGGGTCATCATTTCATTCACGAGGAAATGAAAGAGAGGCAGCAGACTTCAAAGAGCAGCAACACAACACACACTAAACTGTGAGTATGTGCCAGGGACTTAACCTAGGTTGTTAGAGGTAATCCTTATAAACATGCCCACTCTATAAGAATTGTAAAGAGGGGGCTGGAGCAGGGGTTCAGTAGTTGTAGCATTTGCCTGGCATGTGTAAGGGCTGGGTTTGAACCCCAGCACCACATACACAACTAAGTGTCAGGAAAACAAGGCCAGATGGAAAATTAAATAAAACTGATTCTATCTTTCTCTTTAAAAAAAATTGTAAAGAGTTTTAAATCATGTAACACTGAAAGTGTTTTGTGACTCACCTACACCATAATTCAAATCCCAGCTGTATCTGTATCTCACTGTAAAACCATTGGGGATGCAGTAAGATTAAACACAAACAAAACCCCTTCCTTTGCAAAAAACAAGACAAAAACACCCTTTCTTTCAAGTCCCTGTAGTGTTCTAACAATAAATGGGAGAGAGAAAAATTCTTCATTCATTTTATTCAGTGGAAAGGCTCTCTACTGTAAAATGTAGATTTATATCTGTGCTACCGAAGGCCATTAATTCTCACATCCACTTCAACTGGCTGAAATAAATACATGCCCATTATAAATCTTCAGAGTCAAATACCAGTCCCCACATCCATGGGAAGAGGCTTTATTGCAGCAGGCCTGCCAGGCTTAAGCAGAGCAGTCCACTCAGAACAATGAACAGTGCTTTTACACAGAGAGCATCCCAGGAGACAGGGCAAGTTTACAGAGGATGAAACAGTGCTTCCCATACCACCTGAGGAGCCAGAAGCCAGTGGGAACTTCCTGCTTCCTGAACTTAATACTGGGAAGTTCTTTGTGGAGATTAGGAAATGAAGTCTTAATAAAACACTATTAATAATAAGAGGAACCATCTCTAAGCAATAGTTAAATTTTATTTCTGCTTAAACAATAAACCTGAGTTATTTTTTTCAAACCCAAACGCTTTCAGTTTCTTTCAGAAACTAAAATCTCTCATTGTCTCTTATGATTTAGCCCCACTCACAAATGACATGTTAGCTTTAAAACCATGATCTTATAGCTCCAACCTGCAGCACTGGCTGCTCAGGCTCATTCCAGTTTCGTTACGCACAGAATAGCACCTATCGGCTACATGGCCCTCCATTCTCATGATGAGGAAGTAATGGAGGCTTTTCACCTCCCTAGAAGCTAAGTTTTGAGGGATTTGCCTTCTAAAGCATCAAAGATGTCTTCTAAGGACTTCTCGACACAGTGAAGAAACTCCTGGGCATTGCGTCCTGGGTAGGAAGAGACGTTGCAGCCTATCCAGTTGTCGTGAACAGCATACCCAATGCCAAAGCCATCAGGAACCACAGGGGCAAAGCCACCAAGGTTCACTGCTGGGCTGCTTAGTGTGCTGGTGGACAAGATGTTGTGGTTTATCTGCTTGTACGCAGGGTCCAGGTACAGATCGGGCAGGGCGATTCCTTTGGCTGCTGCCAGGTACCGCAGAGCAAACAAGTGTCGGTCAAAGCCCTGGCCTGTCGGAGACAAAATGAAAACCAGGTGCCTCAGACTCAGAATGGAAAGGATCTTAGGCAAACCTCCCAGTAATGACAGGAATCCCCTTTAACAGTAGACTGGAGAGTAGAAGGGTCTATCTACCTCTGCATGCGTATCTTCAGCTCACCAAACTCTGTAGCAGCTAATCCCAAAATATTTTAAAAATAAATTTTCAGCTGGCAATAGCTGAGCTAAAAATGAACCTAGAATGAAAGCATGGTTTTAAAAATTCTGAATCAACTTAGTCAAACAGTCAAGTATGTGAAGAAAGCCACACACTCAAAAACTTAAGATATGGGGGTAGAGATATGTAGCTCAGTGTATGCAGCCCTGGGGTCAATCCCCAACAATTCACCCCCAACATACACACACACACGTACACCAAAAAGCAAGAAAATAACAAGACAAAACTCAAAGTCCAATTCACAAGTAAAATACACGATTAAGTAAGAAGAACAAAAAGAACAGGATCTGTGGCCAGGGTTCTAATTTCAGCCTTCCTACACATTTTCTAGGTAACACTGGGCCAGTGGCCTCAGTTCCTACCTACAGAACGGAGAAGGAAAAACCTAGGTCTTAGAGGTCCCTTTCAGTTTCACAACTTTCCAGCGTAAGGAATGACTGGACACCTTCGGCATTCTTTCCAGGTTTTGAATTTTAACACAAAGAGATGAAGAAAGATGACACTTCAATTTGGGAAGCACTTCTGAGATGATCTATTTCCAGGGAGCCAGCACACTACGTCTGAGTGAAGTGATGGGGAGCTGCGGGCGGAGAAAGCCTCAAGTGTCGAAAGGGAGTCTGATAACCAAGAAGTGATAGAAAAGGGAGAATCACAACTCCCAGCTGAAAGTTACCTTCAACGAGGAGAAAGCCACATGCATTTCCCCATCCCTATGTGGGATACGAGAACATTCCAATCCCTAGTGTCTGCGCTGGCTCTTCAAACTGCTACAGTAGGAAAAAGTCATTTTGGGAATTAGCAGGTGAATTAGACCTAGTGTCGGGGTAGAAATCAGACGTGGAGGGATGTTATGAGGATTCCCCAGGCACAGAGGGCGACAGACACGAGGGCACACTCCCCACCCCCACCTCACCCATTGCTGCTTCTTTGGTCAGCTGGCCATGGTACTTGGAGCACTCAGTCATCAGCTGCTGAAGCTCGCCAGCACTGTGCTTAGTGGGCTCCCGGACGAAGGCCTCAGAGCACCTCTTTGTGAAGATGGAGGCTGGGCGGATGGTCTCGGTGCGCCCATGTTTGAATGCTGCAGTGCTGCAGGACTCGTAGGTGGCCACTGTCTGCCCATACTGCCGCAGGAAGGCCATCTGGAAGGCCAGCTGGGCCACTGCATCAGGGCTCAACTTCTGCTTCTTCAAGAATTCTTTGCCTCCTCTCTGAAACTGCACACAGTCAATGGTGAGGGTTTTCATGGTAGCATCAAACTTTTCCTTGGCAGCAGTGATGCCAGCCTTTAAGGCATCATTCAGTTTGAAGCTGAGTTTTTGCACGGTGACAGAAGAGTCAGTATTGGCTGGCCGGCTCTGGGGACTGATGGCAGGGGTATGAGTACTGTCTTTAAACACTTCATTGAAAAACCTGAGTACCGCAACCCCATCCCCCCAAGCATGCTCAAAGTTGACAGCAGCAGTGCCATCCTTGGCCACAATAAGGTTAAAAGATTTATCAAACCAGCGATTTGTACCATCCCCATGTAGCATGGTATGGGACAAATGGACAAGGTCTTTAATGGGGAAATCATCCAGGCAGAGGCAGAAGGCAGCAGAGTCCACTTTCCTCAGGGTCTCTTCATTGCCCCCATGGATCAGCTTTTGCCTGAGCTCTGCCCAGACGTCTCGGTTCTCGCTTGTCAAGTATGCCAGAGGAAACTCAGGCACAGGGCTATTGTCTTCGAGAATGTACTTCAAATGTGCCTGGACTTCTGAGGCGCTCACAATGTTTCCATCTTGATCCAGGATGTCAAAGACATAGAAATGTCCTTTTCTTAGGACCAGGAGGTGTCTGGCCTTGTCATCAGTAAAGAGTTCATCCCGCCTGGGTTTGGGTAAACGAGTTGAATTGAAAAGCCGAAAATACTGGGACATATCCAGGGGATATGCATTGACCAAGTAGGCCCCATACCAAGACAGAGAGGAAGGCACAAAGCGTATGAGTCTCTTAAAGGTATTAGTATCACTTTTGGCAGGGTTCAAGTGGAATACTTCTGGCTCCAGAATGCCAGCTCGGAGTGTCTTCAGAAATCGAATGGCAGAAACAGTCATGTTGGTCGCCCTGGTGAGCTGGTCATTATACTCGGATTTTGGGTCAGGATTGAATGCTATAAATGGATTGAAGTTCAGAACAATGGAGTCTCGAGCAGTTAAATACATATCAAACCAGGGACCTAAAAAAAAAAAAAAGCATTAGTTAATGCAGTGCCTAAAAATAAAATTTAAGAAAGAAAAAAATTCAAGCATAGAAAAAATGACATCAATCTCCAGAGGCTGGAATTTCCTGATTAATTCTTTGACTGTACAGTAATTAATAACACATAAATGGGACTGTACAATATGTAGTCTTTTGCATCTTGGTCATCACTTCCAATAATGTTTTTGATGTTTTTATTCATGCTACAGAATATATCAGTTCTTCATTTTGTTTTGTTGTTGTTACTGTTGTTGCTGCTGAACTATGTTCATTATATATGTACACTACATTTTGTTTAATGATCATTTGGGTTGTTACCACTTCTTAGCTATTATGAAATATACTGCTATCAACTTTCATGTACAAGTGTTTGGGTGGATATATGTTCCCAGTTCTCTTGAGCACATAGGAGTGAAACTGGCATGTCATATAAGTTTCTGTTGAGCCGTCTGAGGAATTGCCAGGGAGTTTCCAAAGCGGTTATAGCATTCCCACCAGCTGTATGTGAGGGATCCAATTTCTCCACATCTTCACCAACACTTGTTACTATGTGTCTTTTTGACTGGAGCCATTCTGGTGTGTGTGAGGGTATATCATTGTGGACCTGATATGAACTGCTTTTTCTTCTTTATTCTATTGCTCCTTCTTGGCTCCTAAAGGAAAAGCGTGCAGTGACACCCCATGCTGGACAGAATAGTTAATTTCTGCCCCATCTCCTTAGGTTTCTCTTGATTCACCTATTTTCAGAGACAATATTCATCCTTGATATCACCTTAATGGGCAGGGGCAAGGAGGGTGGCCTTCATTGTCCTTCTGTGTACAGAATATATGTGTATGCTCTCTTTTAGGAAGTACTCAAAAAACCATTTAGGGGCTGGAGTGGTGGCTCAGCGGTTACAGCGCTTACCCAGCATGCATAAGTACACGGGTTCAAACTCCAGCACCCACGTATACAGCTAAGTGTCAGAGCAACAAAAGCCATGTGAAAAACTCAAAAACTGATTCTCTCTGTCTGTCTGTCTCTCTCTCTCTCTTGCTGTCCTTCTCTCTTTAAAAAGCAATTAGAGGGGTTGGGGATTTAGCTCAGTGGCAGAGCGCTTGCCTGGCATGTGCAAGGCTGAGTTCAGTCCTCAGCCCTAAAAAAAAAAGCAATTATAAGTAACTATCAGTGCATGTGGATCACACAAACTAGCCCCGGGCATTCTTGAGGATGTTTCGCCTGTTAAACTTCCAGCAGGGGCTGGAGGTAGCTGAGCGGTTGGAGCACTTGCCAGGTTCAATCCACCACATACACAAGTAAGTGGAGAAAAACCAAAAAATCAGAAATAAAAAAATAAAAAATTAACTCTCTATTTTACAAAAGAAAGAAAAAGAAAACCAACCTTCCAGAAGCAATATTTTATCAGAAAAAGTGTCATCAAGGGAATTCCTGCTGAGATTAGCACACATGAATAAATTCTACAAACAAGGACCATCTTCCACTGGAGGAAATAATTTTCACAGATAAAACACTGGGAAAAGGACTAATAGATCCAAATTTAAACATTTTTTTTTTTTATCATTCCATTCCATTCCTTGAGAATAACTGCTAGTTCCTGGTCCAGGAGATTTAGAGAGGAATAGGACATGGTCTTTGATTCTGAAAAACTCTGGTGAAGTGAACAGAATTAAATGAAATGCAATGCACTAAAACTGTGAAAGAAAAGAAGTACAGGTGGATGAGATATATTGAATGAAAGAAAGTATAAACTCTTGCTTCTGATTCCCACTCCAACCTTGCATAAAATAATTTAAAAAAACATAAACCAATAAGACCAAGAGAATGAGAAAAGAACAAATATTGGAAGTTTCAAAGTATTAAGGCAACTGTCAAAGCAGACTCAAGAAAGCCAACCTTAACCTGGCAAGAGACACAGACAAGAAGTAATTTGTTTCATACTGCAGAACCTCCAGAAGGCTCAGCAATTGGCTGTTTAGATACCTCTGGTTGAAAGACTATTTAATTAGACCACTGCCATAAACCCAGTATTTCCACCTCACTCTACAGCAGACTTTTTAATTCTCTGGAAAAAGTGAAACTGGAAGACATAAATCACAGCTGTCAAACTTCCAACTTGCCCTATTTCTACCACATGAGCAACATCTTGGCAGTTTACTGGTAAAACCTTCCCTGGGGAATCTAACCCAAAGACACTGCCATCAGGAACACCTCACATTTAGCCAGATCACATTACAGTGACGCCTGTAACCAACAACCCCACTCATCCACAGAAATTCCAACAACACTCTAGTATGTCATTCATATCTAAGACAACAGGGAAGGATTAAGAAGCATCAGAAGAAGAGGTAAAACAAACAGGAAAAAGGTAACTTGTAGGAGACTATGAAAGAAAAAGAAAATATTTTTTTTTTAAATTCCAGAACATCCTAGGAAAAAAAGTCCTTGGAAATAGAAAACAGGAAAGCAGAAATTAGAAACTCAAAGAAAGATCAGAAGCTAGAATTAAGCACATCTTCCAGACAGCGGAATAAGAAGAATAAGAGATGAAAAGTATGAAGGAAACGATAAGTAAATTAGAGGACCAGGCTAAAAAGTTCTACAACTGGGGCTGGAGCGGTGGCTTGGCAGCCACAGTGCGTATCTGGCATGTGTGAGGATGCAGGTTTGGACCCCAGCACCACGTACACAACAGTGTCAGAGCAAAGAAAGCCACATGAAAAACTAAATAAAACTGATTCTTTCTCTCCCTCTCTCACTGTCCCTCTTTCTTTAAAAAAAAAAAATTCTACAACTGAAGAAGAGTTCTAGAAAGAGAAAATGGAAAAACAGATGAGATAAAATCAAAGAAATAAAATAAGAGAATATTCCAGAGCTGGAATAAACATGAGTTTGCAAAGTAAAGGACTCATTGAGTGACCTGGCAAAATGGATACAAACAGACACATACCAAAACACATTATCTGAATTTCAGAACACTGGGGACAAAGAGAAATTTCTAAAAGCTTCCAGAAACACAGGAAGCAAAGGATCAAGACTCAGAATAAAAAAAAATCTTAGTGACACTAGAAGCTAAAAGACAGTGCTTCCTGGATACCCGGAGGTAAGCAGCTTTCCTCTTCTGCCATGCTTCTGTGTCCACAAAAGCTCAAAGCAATGGAACCAGCTGAGCATGGATTAAAACCTCTGAAACCACAGTCAAAATAAATCTTTCCTCCATAAAAAAAAATTAAATTAAAATTTAAATTAAAAATAAATAAAAGACAAGCATAGCCTTCAAAATTTGTGGGAAAATTATCACTGAAGCATGAGAGCAGTTCTCAAAACTTGTTTTCTGTGTTCTGCCTCTAAACAGCAAAGGGAATCTGTGTTCTAAGAAAGGAAAATGTGAAATCCAATAAACATGAGTCCCAATATGAGAAAGAGCAAGACAAGCCCCAGTTGATGGTTAAAGATCCTAAAAGGGCAGCTTCACCGCAAGCCAAGAGTTCACAGGTGCCAGGCGTGGTGATGCTCACCTGTAATGCCAGTGACTTAGGAGGCAGAGGCAGGAGGATTGCAAATTCAAAACCAGCCTCAGCAACTCAGCAAGACCCAGAGCAACTTAGCAAGATTCTGTCTCAAAATGAAAAATAAAAGGGGCTGGGGATGTGGGAGTGTGTTTCAGTGTTTAAATGCACTTGGGTTTAATCCCAGCTTCAAAGATAAATGATATTTGTACAGGGAAGGAAAAACAATCCCAATATATCACATGACTCAGCTGACAATAGCATTCATAAGATCATCATAATATAAACACAAGATATTGAATTAACCAAAATTATAAATAACTATACTGGAAAAACATGGGTCTGAGTGTATACACTTATTTATGTGGGGGGGGATGTAAAAGATTCCTAAATTCTAATCTTTTTTTAATCAATTTTATTTAGTTTTTCATGTGACTTTCATTGTTCAGATACTTTGTTGTGTATGTGGTGCTGGGGTTTGAACTCGCATACTCACACAGGCCAAGCAAGCGCCGTAACAAGCAAGAGCCATAACAAGCAAGCGCCATAACTGCTGAGCCACCACTCCAGCCCCCTAAATTCTAATCTTCATAGTGAGATTTCAACAAATGTTGCCTAAACTAAATTTAAAAAATTAAGATACAGTAATATAAGTATACAATGTGAAGATATGTGGGTATGTATCAAAGGAATCAAACAGCAAATGAAGGAAGGTGAGGAGTGAGAAAGTAAAGGCAGGTCAGGCAACTGCTTTTTATAACAAGCCTTACAGGGCTATTTGATTCTTCACACTGCATGCACGTTATAACCTGATGAAAATAAAAGCTAACTTAAAGAAGTGCTGAAGAGGGGCTGGAGCAGCGGCTCAGAGGTAGAGCACTTGCCTGGCATGTGCAAGGACTCAGGTTCAAACTCCAGCACCACATGCACAACTAAGTGCCAGGAAAACAAAGGCCAAATGAAAAAAATAAATAAAGTTGAATCTCTCTCTCTCTAAAAAAAAGAAAAAAGTACTTAAGGAAAAGAGTTGGAAGCACCCCTCTTTGAATGGAGAGGGGTAAAGACTCAGAAGATTTACAGAAAAACCACTGTATCCAGATCTCAAAGGAAGAATCTGCCAGGAGGATAAAAAGAAAGAAAAAGAAAAGAAAGTGGAGCTAGGCCTAGAGATTTGTGATCCCTGTGACTCGAGACGCGGAGGCAGAAGGACTGCAGTGTAGATCCAAGGACACCCTGGGCAACTCAGCAAGTTCCTGTCTCAAATAATTTTTTTTTAAAGAGAGAATCAATTTTATTTAGTTTTTCATGCAGCTTTCATTGCCCTGAAACTTCATTATGTACGTGGTGCTGGGATTCAAACCTGCATTCTCACGCATGCCAGGCAAGCACTAAAACCACCGAGCCACTGCTCCAGCCCCTCAAATAAAATGTGTCTGCATGTGTAACTCAGATGCAGAATGCTCCTGGGTTCAATGCCCAGTACCAATTAAAAAGAGAGAGAGAGAGAGAAGAAAAAAGTGGGAAGAACATGATAAGAAGCACAAGAGTGAAAGACAAAGTTCAGATTTGCTGAAGCTTGGAGCCTATCAGGAGTCACAGCATGTGGGGGCCCCAAATCAAGGAAAGTCACAGGACCCAATCCTGCATCCTTTTCAGACAGTCCTTGACGGACTCGGCCCCAGTGGAGAAGGCAAGCTCCTGCTGAGAAGCCAGGCTGCAGGCAGCACCTTCCAGAAGGCGCTCCCGCAGCCTCAACATCTCCTTCAGGAAGGAGGCAGGGCTACTACTTCAATGCTGGTCTCACTAAAAATACTTCTGAGGCCAAAATGGCAAAGAGGATTCCTTCTTTTCATACAGAAGGCCCTGGGGAAATGGTGCCACAGGCCGGCCCACCTACCTGAAATGTAGCTTGTGTGTTTATTGTGTCTGTCCTGAGCAACCAGCTGCTCGTGTAGTTCTTTTCCAATTCCATTCTCAAAACGCTTACAAAATTGTTCTGTTTTCCTGAAATGTTCAAGAAAAGATACTTACATCATGGTAGGAAATACACAATGTTTAAGCTCATGGGCAAGAATTCATAAAAGGGGCTTTGGATCCCCCAACAGCATTATCCCCAGAAACTGGGAAGGACGCAGAAGGTACCTCTAAATAGAACAGGCATCAATCTAAAATGGATAAATCTAGGATATCAGGAAGCTCCATCAACATTTCACAAAACAATCTATACTCGGGCTGGAGCGGGAGCTCGGTGGTTTCGGCACTTGCCTTGCATGCACAGGGACACGGGTTCAAAC
>PVKS010031635.1:0-23246 GCA_004027875.1 Aplodontia rufa | reverse complement strand
TTAAGGAGTGAGAAAAGGGTGTGCATGGACCCCACCCCACATCTGTGCATGCGCAGGACTCTTGCCCTGCCCCAGGAGCTGCACCAGACCCAGACATCCTCAAGGATCCCATACCCAGATGCCACCTAACCATCATGCACACCTGCCAGGTCCAGATATATTGGGCCCATCTCACCATCAAGGATCTCAGGTCCCAGTGCAGCACATAAACTAGTCCATTCTGGCCTGACCCATACCTGTGGGACCCAGCAGCCAGTGAAATACCCCTACCACTTAGCTTCAACAATGCAGTAGGCTGCCTAGCAGGGGCTAAGTCCAAGTCCTGGAACCTGGATCCAAAAGGTGCAACAAAATGAAGCTCCAGGCAGAAACAGCTTTCTGGAAGAAGGTGGTGGTCATCAGAGAGGTGATGTCTGACCCAACCCTTGACCTGTAAGTAAGAACCCAGAGACTTGTCTTGCTTCTATACAGGGAACCCCAGTTCAAAGATCCAGAAGAAGCTTTTCAAAGGTGAAGAATCAAACTAGAAGAGATTTACCTCAAACCCACAACTTCCTTAGCAAGAAGTCCATGGTCAGGGAATGGAATGAAAATCTACAACAAATTATCAACAATCTGATAACTAAAATGAACAATGAACTAAAAGATTTAATGAAGGGACTAAGGGAGAAAACTGAAGAGAGGAAAAACTGTATTATCAAAGATAGACATACAGAAAAATGAAGTAACACAGCTAAAATCTGCAGTCAACCACATCAGAGGAACCATAGAAGAATTTAATAACAGACTAACTTCTGTAGAAAACAGAACCTCAGCTCTTGAAGAACTTCTGCAATGAGATAGGCTGAGTAAGCTTGAGTTGCACAGATGACAAAAAAAGGAAAAAAAATGAGCAGAATTTCCAAAATGTCCACGATGAAATTAGAAGAAACAATATAACAGTAATTGGGATATAGGAAGAAATAAAAATGCAAACAAATGGTATAAGGAACATTCTCAATGAAATAGTTAAATTTTTCCCATGTAGTCAGATATGTTCATCCAGGAAACATATAGGACACCCAGCAGGTCTAATCAAATGAGAAATTCACTGAAAAATATCATAGTCAAAATGTATAACAGAGAAATCAAGGAAAGAATATTAAAAGCTGCAAGAGAGAAACACCAAATCATATTCAGAGGCAAACCAATAAGGATCACCTCTTGACTTTTCAGCTGAGAATATAGAAGGAAGAAGATCCTGGAAGAAGATCTTTCAATGTGTGAATGACCTCACAGAAATCCAACAGATTATCAGATTATATTTTGGAAAACTATACTCTTTTAAATTGAATCTTTCAATGTGTGAAAGACCAAAACCTGCAGCCAAGAATACTATAACCAGCAAAACTCAGCTTCAGATTTGATGGGGAAATAAGAACTTTTCATGATAAGATCAAATTTGTAGCATTCATGAACAGAAAACCAGCATTACAAAGAATCCTCAAAGATAAACTCCAGATAGAAGAACAAACAAACAATGCTCAAAACCCACAGAAGAAATCAATAAAAATACACACTATCAATATACAACCAAGACTGCACAAAATTTACTAATAAAACATGATGACTATGAATCACAACCACATAACTACTCTAACACTGAATGTGAATGGTCTGAATGCATTAGTCAAAAGACACAGATTAGCAGATTGGATCAAAAACAAAAATCCAACATTATGATGCTGACAGGAGACCCACCTTACAGCCAATGATATCTGCAGATTGAGGGTGAAAGGATGGACAAAAACCTAACAGGCATACAGCCCAAGAATGCAAGCTGGTGTTACAATACTTAGATCTGACAAAGTATATTTCAAACATAAAATAATCAAAATAGATAAAGAAACTTTTGGAAGCAAATTAGAATGAAGACACAAGAATTGAAACCTCTGCAAAAACATGAAAGCATTCTTAAAGGGAAAATTTATAGCATTGAGTGCCTACATTAAAAATCAGGAGAGATTCTGAATAAATAAGTTTATGCTCCACCTCAAATCCCTACAAAAGGAAGAACAATCTAATCTCCAAGCCAGTATAAGACAGGAAATAATCAAGATTAGAGCTGAAATAAATGAAATTGAGAATGACAACAACAACAACAAAAAAGAATTGACAAAACAAAGTTGTGGTTCTTTGAAAAAATAAACAAAATTGACAGATTCTTAACCAGTCTCATTAAAAGGAGGGAAATGAAGCAAATCAACAAAATCACCAATGAAAAGGGAGCAAGCTACACTGACCCCACAGAAATCCAACAGATTATCAAATTATATTTTGGAAAACTATATTCTTCTAAATTAGATAACCTGGAAGACTTGGACAAGTTTATAGACACATACAACATCCCCAAATTCACACAGGATGATATTGAAGTACTAAACAGCTAATAACAGGCACTGAAATCCATATAGCAACTAGAAGCCTTCCAAAGAAGAAAAGCCCGGGACCTGATGGATTACCCACCGAGTTGTACTGCACCTCTGAAGAGGAATTAACCCCTCTCCTTATTCAGCTATTCCAAGAAACTGAAAGGGAGGGAAGTGTTCCAAATACTTTTCATGAGGCAACCATAATGCTGATATGAAAACCCAACAAAGACACATAAAAAAAAGAAAGAAAACTACAGACCAATATCCCTTATGAACATCAATGCAAAAATTCTTAATAAGATTCTAGCAAACTGCATTCAAAAACATCAAAAAGAGGGACTGGAGTGGTGGCTCAGAGGTTACGACACTTGCCTGGCATGTGCAAGTACATGGGTTGAAACCCCAGCACCCACATACACAACTGGGTCGGAGCAACGAAAGCCATGTGAAAATCTCAATAAAAATTGATTATCACTGTCTCTGTTTCTCTCTGTCCTTCTCTCTTTAAAACAAAAACAAAAACAAAAAACAACAAAAAGAAAATTCACTATGATCAAGTGGGCTTCATTCCACATATGCAAGGCTGGTTCAACATATGCAAATCAGTAAATGTGATTCATCACTTAAATAGAACTAAGGACAAAAACCATATGATCGTCTCAATGGTATGCAGAAAAGGCCTTCAATAAAATCCAACATCCACTCATGCCTAAAACTGTAGAGAAGATAGGGATCAAAGGAACTTAACTCTGTAAAGGCCATATACGACAAACCCTCATCTAGTATAATACTAAACAGAGAAAAGCTAAAAGCATTTCCACTAAACTCAGGAATAAGACAGGGCTGCCCTCTCTCACCACTTTTATTCAATATAGTCTTTGAGACCCTGGCTGGAGCAATCAGGCAATATAAGGAAATAAAAAGGATAAGAAGAGGAAGGGAGAAAGTCAAACTATCCCTTTTTGCTGATGACATGATCCTATATCTGGAAGATCCCAAAAACTTCATTAGAAAACTGCTAGAGGTAATAAACAAATTTAGCAATGTAGCAGGATATAAGATCAACACCCATAAATCAATAGCTTTCCTATACACTAACAATAAAAGGGCAGAAGAGGAAATCAGTCCCATTCACAGTATCCTCAATAAAGAAAAAAATACTTGTGAATTAACCTAACAAGGGAAGTAAAAGACCTCTACAATGAAAATTATCAAACACTGAAGACAAAAATTGAAGAAGACCTGAGAAAATGGAAAGATGTTCCATATTCTTGGTTAGGTAGAATTAATATAATTAAAATGGCCATTCTGCCAAAAGCACTATACAGATTCAATGCAATCCCCTTCAAGATACCAATGTCATTCTTCGCAGATATAGAAAAAAACAATTCTCAAATTTATTTTGAACAACAAGAAACCCAGAATAGCCAAAACTTTACTAAGAAAGAAAGACAAAACAGGGGGTTTTGCAATACCAGATCTAAAATTATATTATAGAACTGTAGTACTAAAAACAACATGATAACTGCTATCAAAATAGTAGTGAAGATCAATGGAATAGAATAGAAGACTCTGAGACAAACCCACAAATCTTTAAATCTCTGATCTTTGACAAAAGGGTCAAAATATAACATAGAGGAGGGACAGCCTGTTCAACAAATGGTGCATGACAAACTGGTCTGCCAATTGCAGAAAACAGAAATGATATCCTTATCTCTCACCTTTTACAAAAACAAAATGGATCAAGGAATTAGGAATTAAACCAGATACCATACAACTGCTACAAGAAAAATTAGGACCAACACTCCAGCATTTGGCAATAGGCAAAGACTTTCTCAACAAGACTCCCAAACCAAAAGAATTAAAGTAAAAAATGAGTGGGATGCCATTAAACTAAAAAGCTTCTGCTCAGCCAAGAAATTGGTCAAAATTGTCAAGAGATAACCTACAGAATGGAAGATAATCATGACCTTTGATTCCTCCAACAGGGTACTAATATCCAAAATTAACAAAGAGCTAAAAAACTTAAAACCAAAAACAAACAGTCCAATCAATAAAAGGGTGAAAGAGCCATACAGAAACTTCTCAACAGAGGAAATTGAGCAAGTCAATGAATATATGAGAAAGTGTTCTAAATCACTAGTAATCAGAGAAATGCAAATCAAAACTACATTAAGATTTCACCTCACTCCAATCAAATTGGCAAAGATGAAGAATACAAACAATAACAGATGCTGGAGGAGTTGTGGGGAGATAGGAACACTAACACACTGTTGGTGGAACCACAGACCTTACAGCTGGAAAGCAGAGTGAAGATTCCTCAATAAATTAAGAATAATTCCACCATACCATCCAGCTACCCATCTTCTGGGTATTTTCCCAGATGAGTTAGAATCAGAATAGTGACACAGCAAAATCTATTTTCTTAGCCATTCAATTTACAATAGTTAAATTATGGAACCACCCCAGATGCCCCTCAGATGAATGAATCATAAGCTCTGTTATACATATATAATAGAATTCTACTGAGCAATTAGAAACAACAATATTGAGGCCTTTGAAGGTAAATGGATGGCAATGGAAGAAATCATGTTGAGTAAACTTAGCCAAACCCAGAGAGTCAAGGGTCAAATGTTTTCCCTCATTTATGGAAGGTAGAGCAAAACCCAGGCTTGGGTGAAATGTTGTCAAACTCATGTATTAGACCCAGCAAAGGGTCTAACACATAATCTAGGGCAATCATAGATATATGGGGGGAGGAGTCAGAGGGGAGTGGTGGGTGGAGAGAGGGTGGGAGGGAGAATAGGGAGGGTTCTAGGGAGGCAATCAACAGTGTAGCATACTCTTTACACCCCGGAGAATCCAAATAATACTTGTACAATCATTTAATTCTGGAAAATTTACAATCTAAGCATTTATATTGCATATAAGAACAAAATACAGAAGAATTAAGAGACTGGGGTGTAGGCAATGTGGGGGTGATTCTGGGTTAAGAACAAATGCACATCATATTGTTGCTTTATATGCATTTATGATTGTACAATAATTCAACTCCTCAATAAAAAATCAACAAAAAGATGCTGCCATGTCACACAGACAAATACTCACCCTATCTTCATACACAAGGAAACCTCAGCCCTACACTCACTCATAAATATATCAAAGTGACAGATATATACAAAGACATACCTATGCTGGAGGACACCTGCCAAGCATGTATACTGTCTGTAAATATCATATGCCACAAATGCTAAATTTTAACCTTTCTACACCTAAATTATATACCACATACTGTCCAGTGACCTAAAAAAGAACTTAGACTCATATTGAGAGCAAAGATTCCCTTATTGAATTAAAATTAACAAAAGATTTAATGTGTTTATGAGTTAATCTATTAGAAATTACAATTTGCCTATTTAATAAAGCTTGTGAATTCAAAAGTATAGCCCTTTCCTTTTGAAATACAGATGAAGATGAAATAAGAAAAAATGGGACTTTTGTGATATATTTAAACCATGACAAAGGTAGAGCTGATTAAAGAGGACACAAAGAATGCAAGAGAAAAAATCTCAGTTACTCAGAACGTACTCTAGAGTTGAAAAATTTCCAAGACTGGCTCTGAGTGAGATGAGTAGAGATGAAAAACTTAGAGCCCTGTGTGGGCAGGGGCCACTATGCAAGTCTGAGAAAGGTGCCACCACAACCACTGTGAGGGATAGCTATGACACGTGAGAGTACCTAGGGCCCCCCCAGAGAGGAGATCAGACTGGTGGTGGAGGTGTAATCTGTTCCTGTGAAGTATAGAACCCATCATCACTCACAAGGTCTTTATGCTGCAGAGCTCTGGCACCGGAAGCCACAAAAGCAGATCTCTGGAATATTAATGTGGGCAAGAAGTTGAAGTCACTAGATTCTTTCTTGAAAATATTATCTTTTTGAGGATGGTAAAAAAATTTTATATGGTAATCCACAGGTGACAAGGCATACATTCTCCTTGCATACCTGTACTAAATTTGTTTTATATTAGCAGAAATAGTAATAACAAATAATAAGGGTACCTTTGCATGTGGTAGGAAAGATTTTGAGTCTCTTATAGATTGCACAAAATCACACATGGTAATTCTGCATAGTTCAGACCCTCCAAAATGCATTATTCCAACAAATATTTTATATACCTAGATTTTGGATATTTGAAAAACAGTTAAATATAATCTTCTTTAAGACAAATATCATAAGTGTTATTATACATGGCATTTTTAATGATTGTTTAATTCAAATAATACCACATATTTGATTTTCCCACTATTATTCAATAATCTTAGATTCAGAAAAATCCACTCTACCGGGGGGGGGGTCCTACTGAACAGATCTAAGACCACAGACATACAATGCAAAAATCCACCTTTGAAAATATCTTGGACACCTCTTTATCAGATGAATTTGCTTATGAGGTATGAGGTAGAGTGGAATCGGGTTTGAGTATTTAGTACAACCATGCCCATTCTTAAGGAACCTTCAAAGAATTCATATCTTTATTTGGGTTCTAAAAATCATCTGTCCATATTTTTTTAAGAGAGGGACAGTGAGAGAGAGAGAGAGAGTCAATTTTATTTAATTTTTCGTGTGGCTTTCGTTGCTCCAACACTTTCCTGTGTATGTGATGCTGGAGTTTGAACTTGTGCATGCCAGGCAAGTGCTCCAACCGCTGAGCTGCTGCTCCAGCCCCATCTGTCCATATTTACATATACACTTCTGTCTCTGTCTTCTGTCTCTATATTTGTGGATATTCACACAAATATATACATCCAAGAACTATGCTGACCTATTTGTGTATAGATGGATACATATGTGAATATATATGTCCAGGGCCAGCAGCCATTCAGGTGTTCTGGTCCTGGTACTCAACTCCAACAGGAGAAGTTTTTGGGTTGTCAGCTACTTCCTTTTCCTCTTGGACTATTCTGTCCAGATCTGCTCATATAATTTAGGAGTTCTTTGGTAGACACATGAAAGAGTTTTACCAATGTAGGAATCTTTTCTGAAAGGGATTTGTTTGTATTATTCTACATCTATCTATCTATCTATCATCTATCTATCTATCTATCATCTATCTGCATACTTCCATTACCACTCATGTAATATATATGTGTATATAGATGAAATACATGTGCATATACACATATATATTTCATGAATGGTAATAATGCCTGAAAAAATACCTACACTACACATCTGGTTTGGGAAACATAGCCCAGATTATTTCATGTCTGAATCTTTGTTGTTGTTGTTTTCTCAAGAATTCCAGGAGTATAAAGAGGTTGTTCCTGCACCACATGTGGTGGCGTCAGTATGAACTCAGGAAGCAGGACTGAATTCATCTGCCTCAGAATACTTTACCTATGTTTTCTCTACCAGGAAACTAATTTCTTCTTCTGAGAAGGTTAAGGCAGATGCAAAGGTGGGATTGGATCTCAGGCTGAGCTACTAGTCCAATGCTTGCTCACTTCAGGGCAAATGGACTAACATTGAGGCCTGTTGGGAAGGACAGATGAGGAATGTGCCTGCAAAATAGGATGAAGTTCCTCTGCACAAACCTGCCTGTGAGCACAGGGGCAGCTGTGGGGGAGACAGTGAATGGTACAAGATGTTTAAGGGAATTTGATCATAAACTTCCCCTAAGATGGCACAAACTCAAGCTCATACACTCACATGTTATAAGCCTTCATATTAGTTATGGCCTTATGTTTCCTTCTGTTTATTTATTCTCTCATGTAATTGTCTTTTCTTTCTCCATCCATCTTTCCCATTCTCTATAAGCACCACTATATATGGCCTCCCTTACTCCCTAATTCATACACAAATCCATTGTCCAGTTCATTTCTTTACTCATTATCCATATGAAGATCAAATTCCCTCACACAGATACTCTGTTTTAACTTTGTAATGCCAGACTACAATAAAAACACATATGCCCTAAAGAGAAAACATTACACAGGTACTCCCTTATCCCCTAATCCTACGTAGAACCATTCTCTGATTCACTACTGTACACATTAATTCCACAAATATTTCACATCCTCTCACTTGATAACCTATTTTAACTCTGTAATACTATACCCATCTCTAGAAAACCTATATGTGCTGGAAGAAAACAATTTCATATATAAACATTTTCACTCAAATATCCATGGATGACCATGTTTTCGTGTACCTGCAGATTTTCATGTACTTTCATAACAGAAAACACACAAACACACACATATACATACTACACAAATAAAAATATATACCCACATGTATGCACTCATAATGAAGCACACTTTTCAAAGTCCCCATTTATCAATATTCTCCTGATGTGTACCAGAATATATATGGGAAATGTTCATCATATCCACCATCATATTCTGTTCCAATTGGTGCAATGAGTATCTACCTTAGATAACACATACCAGGGACTTCTGACACATTTCAGGTACATATACCCCTATTCCACATGTCCACATGAAAGAATATTCTGATGGCCATCTTACCTACTTATATATGAATTTTTCATTCATAAAAATCAATAAATTACATTAATTTCTTTCATGTCCTTTATCTTATGTGATGGCTGTAGTACAGAATTTGGAGAAATTGGAGATATTCTACCCTTTCCACATGCTAAATTTTCAACACACTAAGCTGATAAGTCTTTATATCCTCAGTGTTTGTGAAAAAGGAGCCAAGAGAGTTCATGCATGTTTGAATAGAAGGGATGTGGTTGTCTTAGGGGATACAGAAGATTGAGGGAAAACTTAAAAAAAAAACCCAAAAAACAATTGCCTTTCCTGAGAAGATTCCTACACAGGTAAATCTCTTTCATATGTCTACAAAAGAACCCCTGACAGTGAATTCAGATGGACAGAAGGCCTGAAAGAAAGGGAGGAGGCTGGGAGCCCAGTAGATCTCCTTCCTCTGAATGAGAGTTCTAGAGTAAGAACACATGAATGGCTACTGGCCTGGAACATATATATTTATATACCTATTTGGAAATAGCTATACATACATAATATATGTCAAAATGAATGGCTTTTCATAAAACATATCCTCCAAATCCTTTATTTGAGCAATTTCTCATGGAGAAATTCAATAGTAATACCCAACCTTTGGTGATTGAGCATGATATTTTAGCTATGGTTCAGTTTCTAATAATATGTATACATTTCCTAAAATATCACATTCAATATATCCTATCACAGTGGCATCCACCCATGCACAATCATAATAATTGTTATTTGCTTTTACTTAGGAATTTTCAATGGAAAATCACTTTAATAGTGAGAGTGAAAGTTCCAATATTCACTGAATATATCTGTGAATGCCACAGAATTGAGATTATTTCATATCTCAAAGCTTCTTGTTGTTGTTACATTTTGCAGAAGTCCAGAAGGTTCAAGAGCTTGCTTTTGCACCACATTGGGTGGCCTGAATTCAGCCAGCAGGACAAAATCCATCTGCCACAGAATATTCCATACATCTTCTCAGCCATCAAACACGTTCCTACTGATGAACTGGGTAAGGTAGAGGCAAAAGTGGGATCTGAGCTCAGGCAGGAGGCACAGCTGAGCTGTTAGTCGAACCCTTACACACATCAGTGTTGTTTGAAATACAAGAGAGGGCTTTCAGGCAAAAGGACTAACACTCAGGCCTTTTGGGAGGAGCAAATAGAGATTACATTTTCAAAATAGAACAAAGTTCCTCAGCACAAACCTGCATGTAAACACTGGGGCGGCTGTGCAGGAGACAGTAGACAGTGCAAGATGTGTATGGGAAACTTCCTCCTCAGATGGCAAAGCTCAGGCTCACACACTGACATGTTCTAAAACTTCATACTGGCTATGGCGCCATGTCTCTTCCCTTGTACTTACTCTCCCATACTATTATCTCTTCATACTCTCTCCATCTCTTCTTCTCCATCCATTATTCCCACTCTAATACCATTACACTTACTACCCTTCCCCCTCATTCCTACATATAGTCATTCATAGATTCATTGCTTTTTTACACATGAACCCCATAAATACTTCACATCCTCTCACACAGATAAGTTTTGTTAACTTTGTCATTGTAGACCAACATCTAGAAAATGTATATATCCTGAAAAAGAAACATTTTCCTGTACAAATTTTCTCACCCAAATGTCCATGGATGACCATGCTTTCTATCTTACATACACCAGCATATATATATATATATATATATATATATATATATATATATATACTCTGTAATAATGGAAAATGCAAATATACACTCACAAACACACAATCACACATATATGAACACACATATACTCATCACCATCGACCTTTATCAGCATCAGATATATTCATCTGATATGTAAAAAAATACATATAATTTTAAAAAGCTATACTGTCTCATTTTCCATAAAGATGTACTATTCAAACACCTCAGATTACATATATAAAACAGAGAATTCCCAAATAACATGAGTACCCATTTTTCATGACTAAATACAGGCCATCTAATCTACCAATATTTGAAATTTACTTTCTAAGAAAGTAATAAATTATATCAATGTGTTACCTGTCTTCTGTCCTTTGAGATGCCTATAGTACAATATTTGGAGGAAATAAAAATCTTCTTCCCCCTTTCCACATGCCTGATTTTCAGAGTCCTTGGTCAGGGAGCCCTGTACATCCTCAGTGCATAAGAAGAATTCATGAAAGAATCATGAAAGGTTGATATATGTTTGTTAAAATGAAAGTATGGTATCTGTATTATGGATTACAGAAGAGGAAGGAAATCCACCCCCCAAAAGGCAAAAATTGAAACAATGATTTTCCTGAGTATACCAACAGAGGTAAACCTTTCACATGTGTTTAGAACCCGTAACTGACAGTGAATTCAGCTTGGACAAAATGGCCCAAAAGGAAAGGAGGCTAAGAGGGAAGCAGAACTTCCTCCTCTAGAGGAGGGTTGCAGGGCCAAAAACCTTAATGGCTGCTTGCCATGGATATATATACTTGTATATTTATCTATAAACATATATATACATTATGTATATTGATAACAACAGAAATATTTAATAAAAACTTTTACTCCATATCCATTATTTGTGTAATGTCTAGTGAGAAAATTTAGCTAACAATAATAACATCCAAACTTTGAATAATGCAAATCACATTCATTATAGAGTTTAGTTTCCAATGTACTATATGATTTTACAAAAATATCACATTCAGGATTTCCAATTTCAATGACATCTAAAACACACATTTTTATAACTACTATTTATTTTTAATTTTGAATGGGAATCTCTAATTAGCGTCCAAGAAAGTTTCATAGTGGTAACAAAGTCTGAAACAAAATATCCATTCAACATACTTTTGAATGATACAGAACCCAGATTATGCTATAATCACAGTTTGTGGTGATTGTTATTTCATTCTACAGAATTCCAGAATTTGAAGAGGTTGTTCCTTCACCATGTATGGTGGACCCAGCTGTGACTTGTGCAACAGGAGAAAATTTACCAGCCTCGGAATATTTAACCATCAGCAAATTCATTCCTGCTGATGAGCAGGATAAGGAAGATGTGAAGGTGGGATCTGAACTCAGGCAAGAGGTACAGCCGAGATACCCGTCCAAATCTTACTCACATAATGATTCTTTAAAATGCAAGAGAGGGATTCAGGGCAGAGGGACTAACATTGAGGTTTCTTGGGAGGAACTATTAGAGAATGTGCCTTCAAAATGATGCCAGTTTGGTGGAAGTTGGGTTCATGTACCATGGAGATGAAGAGTGAAACTGAGGGACACCAAGATAAGCATAGTAGACAGACTTTCTTTTAAGAAAATAATAGAAAGCAAACCATAGGGAAAAGAGCAGACTTCCCCCAGAGTAGGGGAAAGGGACAGAGCCGAAGAGGCAACTAGGTTGGCCCTTTTTATAGGAAGTTCACCATTCAATTGGTCAGCCTCTCCCTTCCCCCAAACCTAGGACATGGGTGTGGGAAATTCTGGTTGGGACCACCCTTGGGTTTGCCTGTCAGGCATCAGTAGAAAAAATGTGGCATCTTGCTTAGCAGAAGGGACCTATCTTGCATCTGGACCCACCTTGCCAGACCCTTATTACTACCATTGGGGGATGTCAAATTGATCTTAAAGAACTGGTTTTCCCTTGATTGACTCGAACATTCTAACTACTCTGACTGCCTAACTTTTCCCCCTGTCTCAAAAATAGGACAAAGTTCCTCTTCACAAACTGTATGTGAACACTGGGGCACTTGTTGGGGAGACAGTAGGCAGTGCAAGATGTGTATATGGGAATTTGGTCAGAAACTTCACTTAAGATAGCACAAATCTCACACACTCACATGTTATAAACTTTCACATTAGGTTCTCCTTCCTTGTACATATTCTCTCATTTGATTGTCTTGTCTTTCTCCATCTTTCCCACTCTCTGTTACCACTAAATAAGTATTCTCTTTCCCCCTTCATCCTACTTATAATCATTATCAGATTCAATATTTTACACATTAATCCCACAAATACGTCACATCTCCTCAACACAGATAACCTATTTGAACTCTATATTGCTACATCAATCTCTAGAAAACTTAAACGTTCTGAAGGAAAGCACTTTCATATGCAAGCATTCTCATCAAATATCCATGGATGACCATGTTTTCATCCCCTCTCAGATAGGCACCCTTTCTTATGTGCATAACAGAAAGCATACAAACATGCCCATATACTTACAAAACAAATAAAAATATATACGCACACATGCATGAAATCCTCCGCTTGCCAGCACCAATAACCTCCTGGTGTGTCCCAAAATATATTTAGAATATGTTCACAAAACCTACCACCATATCAGTTTTTATATTGGTATAATGAGTACATACATCAGTTAACACATCCCAGAGAATTCTGATACATTTCAGGTACATAAACCACTATTCCACATGCCCACATGAAATGGCATTCTTGGGGCCATCTTTTCTACCTATATGTGAATTTTCACTCCAAAAATATCAATAAATTACATTAATTTTCTTGATGTCCTTAATCCTATGAGAGCTCTAGTACAGATTTTGGAGGAAGTGGAGACATCCTACCCTTTTCCATATGTGAAATTTTTAACACACTTATGTGAAAAAGGAAAGAGTGTTGAGAGCTCATGAATGTTTGAATGAAAAGAGGTGTGGATGTTTTAGGCAATACCAAAGATAGAAGCATTCCAAAAAGGTGCACAAATACAAACAATTTCCTCTCCTGAGAAGATTCCTACAGAGGTTAACCTCTCTCCTATTTCTACAAAAGAACTCTTATTGGACAGTGAGTTAGGATAGACAACAGAACTCGGGAGGAATGAAGGAGGCTGAGAAACCAGCAGAGCTCCTTTAGTGAGAGTTTTGGGGTGAGAACACATGAAAGCTGCCAACATGGGATATGTGTGTGTGTGTGTGTGTGTGTGTGTGTATTTGTAAACATCTATATTTTTATATATATAAATATATAAACACATTAACATGAATGATTCTTAATAAAGCATATCTTCCAAATCCTTAATTTGCACCGTTTCTCATGGAGAAATTCAACTAATAGTAATATCCAACATTTAGTGATTGAACATCATATTTTAGCTCTAGTTCAGATTCCAATAATCTGTATTTCCTAAAATGTCACATTCAAGATATCACAGTGACATCCACCCCATGCACAGTTATGATAGCTGTTGTTTAATTTTACTTTGGAATTTTCAATGGAAAAGTCACCTTAATAGTGTGAGAAGAAGTTCCAATAGTGATAACAATGCCTGAAACAAATATTCACTGACCATATCTGTTTGTAAATAACTCAGAGCCCAGATTGTGCCAGGTCTCAATGCTCTTTGTTGTTACATTTTGCAGGATTCCAAAGTGTCCCGAGGTTCCTTCTGCCCCCACTAGAGTCACTTCAATTCAGGAAGCAGGAAAGAATTCGTGTTCTTCCTCAGAATACTTCACTTGTGTCTTATCTCCCAACGAACTCATTCATAGTGATGAACAGGGTGAGGCAGATGCAAAGGTGGGATCTAAGCTCGGTCACGAGGCACAGCAGAGCTGCAAGTTCAACCCTTGCTCACGTCAGTATTCTTTGGAATACGGAACTGGATTCAGGGTGGAGGGACTAACACCGAGGCCTCTTGGGGGGACATAATAGAGAATGTGCCTTCAAAATGGGGCAAAGTTCCTCCACACAAACTCACATATAAATACAGGGGTAGCTGTGGGTGAGAAAGAAGACAGGGCAAAATGTGTGTGGGAATTTGATCGCACTTTCCTCTTCAGATAGCACAAATCAAGCTCACACACTCACATGCTTTGTTCCTTTATAGTGAGTGGGGCCTCTTTTCTTCTTCCTTTTACTTATTTTCTCATAAAATTATTTCACTTTTATACATCTTTCCCAAACTTTATTAGCATTACATAGGTACTCCCTTGCTCTCTCATTCCTACTTAGAACCATTTTGTGATTCACAATTTTACACATTAGTTCCATAAATATTTAATGTCCCTTCACAAGGCAACCTATTTTAACTCTAATTCTATACCAAATTCTAGAAAATTTATATGTCCTGAGGAAAAAGCAATTTCAAATACAGATTTTCTCTCAAAATACCTATTGATGACCATACTTTCAGTCTTTCATGGACTGCATCTATTCATATGTTACTGGGTATTGTGAAATCAGAAAACACACAAAACAACACACACACACATACACACACACACACACACACAAGCACACTCATCAACATTCCCTTTAACATGTACCAGAAATCTTAACTAGGTATGTACCAGAACATATATATAATTCTACCAGATCTACCTCCATCTCATTTTCCGCATAGGTACACCAAGTAAGGTCATCAGATAACACACATCACACAGAGAATTCTGAAACATGTACTTCTATTTCACATGACCACACATAGAGACTTCTTGTGGTCATCTTATCTCCTTATATTTGAATATTTTCCTAGAAATCAATGAATTACATCAATGTGTGCCATCATGTATTTTACCCTCTGAGATGCTGTAGTACAGAATTTGACAGAATTGAGATTTATTCCTGCTCCACATGTCAAATTTCAAATGCACTTGGACAATGAGCCCTGTATATCCTCAGTGCCTGTGAAGAAGGGAAGCATCATGCAAGTTTAGGACATGTATATTTTAAGAAAAGGAGAATGGCTGTCTAAGGGATACAAAAGTAGGAGAAAAGCCCACTCTCCCAACCAAAGGCAAGAATGGAAACAATCACATTTCCTGAGAAGATCCCTGCAGGGTTAACCTCTCCCACTTTTCCACAAAGAACCCCTTGACAGTGAGTTCAGCTTGGACAGGGCAACCCAGGGGGGAAGTGAGCAGTTCAACATCTCACCAGAATTTGTGACTCTTGAGGAAAGTTTCAGGGCTAGATCCCTGAGTGGCTACTAGTGTGTGTGTATGTGTATATATATAAACATACATACATATTTAGACAGATGGTAGATAGATAACAGATAGAAGATATCAACATAAACAGGCCTAGCAAGTGCAAGGCTCTGAGTCTGGTCCTCAGCCCTGGAAAAAAACAAAACAAAACAAAGCTGCATGTGAATCCTGGGGCTGCTGTGGTTGAGATAGGACATTGCTGAGATGTGTCCTGGAATTTGATCAGAAACTTCTCCCTCAGATGGCACAACTAAAACTCACATACTCACATGTATGTATGCATGCTATGTTGGCCTCATTTTTTCTACCTTTTACTTATTCTCATATAATCTCCTCTTTTTCAATCCATATTTCCCATTCTCTGTTTGTATTATATATGTATTCACTTTCATTCTTATTTTTACATATTTTTTTTCAGTTTCACTGCTTTACATTTTAATGCATTATATATTTCACATACGCTCAACCTGTGTTAACTCTGTAATGCTAGACCAATATCTAGAAAACTGAAAACTCTTATGTCCTGAAAATAAAGCACTTTCATATACCAAATTTCTCATCTGAATTTCTGTAGATGACCATGCTTTCAGCCCTTCAGAGCCTTGTACCTTCCCATATATATATGTACTGTTATTAAAACACAGACATGCACACATACACACGTAAACAAACATGTACACACACAAATCATGTACATACACACACACTCATTACCATTCCTTTTTACCATTACCAGCATTAATCAACAGATATTTAATATAATTCCACAAGCTCTACCATAATCTCACTTTCCCCAGGTATACCAGCTACACACCTTAGTGGACACATATAGCAGAGAGAATTCCGAAACATTACAGATATGTGCAGCTTCATTTCACATGTCCACAAACAGGGCCATTCTTATGGCAGTGTACTTTTTTTCATTTGGATTATTTTCCTAGAAATCAATGAGTTACATCCATGTGTTTCACGTCCTGAACCATATGAGAAGCAACCAATATGCAACTCGCAAAAATCAGAATGTTCTCTGCCTTTTTCACACACCCAATTACCAGTTCACATGACTGATAAAACATCTGCAACCTCAGAGATTAAAAAAAGGGAAAGAATAATATGTAAGAACAAAGAGTGACTGGCTTAGGGGACATAGATGATGAAGACAGCCCCCTTGCAGAATGGCAAGGATGGAAAACATTGCATTTCCTGAGACCATCCATGCAGAAGAAAGCTTTCTACAATATCAACAGAAGACCTCCTGATACTGACCTCATATTCGATGAGACTGATCTCAGTTTTGATGAGACAGTCCCATAGGCAATGGATGATGATGACAGACCAGTAGATCTGCCTCTGGAGACAAGGACCAGGGTCAAAATGCCAGACTGGCTCACAGTCCATGAGAGTGGCTACAGATGTATGAGCTATTGCCAAAATTTCCCCTCATTGGAGAGCCTACTGGATCATGTTCAGAATGGCATTAAAAAGGGCTTTAGTTGCCGTGTTTTTCATTTAGCATTTGGTTGGTTTAAAAATAAAAAGAACAGAAAAGGTAAGAATATTCAGAAAAGGAGGAAATCAAAGGGAAAGAAAGCTGAACCAAAAAAGAAAACACAATCCAAGGTAACAATATTCTCGTACACATAAGAAACTTTTCACACTATCATCACCATCACCAACACTATCACTACCATTACTGCCATAAACAGCACTACCACCATGGCCACCACAACCATTGCCACCGTCAATAACACCATCAAGAGCACCAGTACCACCACTATCACTACCATCATCAACACCACAATCATTACCACCATCAAGAATACCACCACTAAAACAAGGGTCACCATCACCAACAGTACCACCAGCACCACCATCAATGGCACCACAATAACTATCACCACTATCAACACAGCTACAAAACCCAGGATACTGACCATCACAATCATCACCACCATAAACAACATCACCAGCACTGCCAGCACTACTGTGAACAGCACCCCTTCTATAACAACACTACCACCATCACCACCAATAAAAGCACCACCATCACCAGCACCAGGATTACCACAACCATCACCATCACCACCAGCAAAATCACCCCCAAAACACCAGCACCATGGTTAATGGCAGCAGTTGTAATACACAGAAAGAAAGAACCCCTCAGAAAGAAAGAAAAATAGTAGACCACATAAAGCAGAAGAGCAAAAATGTCCCCAGGCAAACTAAAGAGAATTCAACACCAGCTATCATTTTACCATGGAAAGACACTCATTTGAAGTAGAAACTGCTGTGATCTGAAGTTTTGAAGAGCTTATATTCCTAAAGGTAAGTAAATATCCCCAAAATTTGGGATTCAAGATTCAGAGAAATGGGGAGACCAGTATCAGAAAACTTCATAGGAAATAGCTCCTGAGGTAAAGAATTTCTTTCATAAGAAATTTACATGAAGTGAACACTTGGTTGATGACTAAGGAGATTGAATCCTACCCATGACTCTGAGGGGACAGGAGCAAAGGCCTGTCTCTTAGAATGGAGGAGCCTAGGTCTGACTTCTTTAAATCAACCAACAGTCACAACAGTCTCAGCCCCTCTAGGTTTTTTCCTTGGCCTGGGTTTCTTCCAAGAAGCATAGGATAAGGAAGAGACAGCCTTTGTCCCTGAGGAAGGATTGATATTGACATCCCTCATGGTTGTGATTGAGATTTCAGAACTTCTTTTTGTGAATTTCATGCCTGTGAGGAGACTGTACAGGAGTTCAATCACTCAAAGGCTTACAATGAGTGGAATATTATTTTTCCCCTAGGAAAAATTTTCTGTGGTGTGTTTTAGAAACCGGGAATAAAGGCTGTTACCTCAAAGGTGATTCTGTCATGGACCATTTCCAACTACTTTGTACATGGTTTTCTTCCTAGAGATACTTTATATCCTGTTATGAAGCTTCATAATTCTCATATTTATTTTTTCTTTCTTTCTTTTGTTCCAGCATCAAATGTCTAGCTCTAAGTTACCAGCAGAGGAGATAAACACTCACAAAGCTGCAAAGACTTTGCAAAGCCAGGCTCATACTATAGTAGCAGAGTATGTCATTTTTAGTCAATGGAAAAAATCAAAGACCTGTCTTTAATATTTCAAAAGTCACAGAATGAAAACAGGAGTTGTCTTAATCTAGCAGGAAATTCTGAGATTATCTGAAGACTTGTCTCTACAGCTAAAAACCACCTTCCCCACTGTATGATGATCCTTCTGTATTTTGTTTATCTCTCTGCAACTAATCACATGGTTTATATAAGGAAGGAGTTTCTCTTCATCAGACTTTCAGCAATTAGGAGTAACTCAGAATATACAAGAATATTTATTTTTCTATCAATCTATTTTGCAGTGTAGTAATCAACCTCTTTTTTACTAAATTATATTTGAGCAATTTTCTTTCATAATGAGAATTATAACTATTAAAGTAGAACTATTTGTTACTGAATGTGCCCACTAAGTCTGATGTCCTCTACATTTCAAAATTAAAGTCAGAAATAAAGAAGGATATTTCAATAAAACACCATGTTATGACCTTCTCCATATTGATATGAAAGGAAATTTTTTAGGTAACAGCTCAATTTTTTTGGTGTGAAGTTTCCATGCTAACTTTTGTAATAGTTACAAGATATAGACCATTGCCTTAGCAATCAGGGATTGATAACTTATTCTGGGGAAAGATGGTGGGGACCAGGGGTGGGGTGGGGGTACAATAATCTCTAACTTGTTACCTTTCCTAATTCTTTTAGCATTCCCATTCTTATGCTAAATAAGGGCAGTATTCTGTTCCTCTGGAATGTAAGTGTACTAATAGCTCTAATGTTTCTCAAGGTGAGTGCAAGGCAAGTAAAATTTTAAAACATTAAACAAATAATGCATTCACTTCCACATCACCCTCAGCCAGAAGCTGTAGCCATTTCATCTATGGAAGAGACTGAATACCATTTTAGGAAGAAAGATAAAGTAGCATAATGAATAATTCCTAATGCACTTGAAGGGCTCAAAAGATTCTGCTCTCCAAATGGTGGAATGTAGGAATGGAAAAAGGAGGGCCAGCAGTGGTAAAAAGTTCAAGTACCTATATCCCTGTTTCCTTCCCTAAAAATCTGCGTGAACTCCTTTTTCTTGTCACTGAGCCTTCCAAACCCTAGGTTCCTTATGTTCCTTGGACTCCCAACTCTGTCTCCTCAACTCATGGAGTCATGCCAGCTCCATCTGGGTTTTCCCTACCTTTATCTTAGTCTTTATATTTTCTCCAGGCAGGAGGATGGAGTCATTTTAGAACTCACTGCATTTTATTTCTGTCTCTCATGAATCAACAATTTCAATGACTATTGTTCTGAGTGCTGTTTTTTCACGTCGGTTTTCAGTCTCCCATTTTTCTGGATTATGTTTTGGCCAGAGGGAGATCTGTTATTTCCCACTTTTACTATAAATTTTATATTCATCAAAGTAAAGCAGTAACGCAAATAATTACATAATATGATTTAATAATATTGATAAGATTTTATGGAATCAACCCTGATGCCCTTCGCTGGATGAAATAGATCCAAAAGTTGTGGTATGTACATACTATAGAGTTCTACTCAGCTGTTAGAAATAATGACATAATGGTCTTTGAAGGTTAATGGATGGTAATGGAAGAAATTATGCTGAGTGTAACAGCAAAACCCAAAGACTCAAGGGTCAAATGTTTTCCCTCATTTATAGAGGCTAGAGCAAAACCCAGAGTTGGGTGAGACATAGTGAAGCTCATGCACTATACTCACCAAAGTCAAAGAAACACATAATCTAGGGGAATCATAGGTAGGAGGGGTATGGAAGAGACAGGTAGGAGGGCAGATAGAGGGAGGATAGAGAGGGACATAGAGGGGAATCAATAATGTAGCTTACTCTTCACTCACCCAAGAAGCCATGTAATACTTATGCAATCATTTAATTCTGGAAAATGCACACTCATATATATATATATGTGTATATATATATACATATATATGATTGTGCATATATATGTATATATATATATACATACACATGTAAAGACATTTATAATAATAGCTGAATAGAACTCCATTGTGTGTGTGTGTATATATATATATATATATATATATATATATATATATATATACCAGAGCTTTTGGACCCATTCATCTAGTGAGGGGCATCTGGCTTAATTCCATAATTTAGCTATTGTAAATTGAGCTGCTATAAACACTGATTTTTCCTGTGTTGTTGTAATGTGTTGATTTTAGCTCTTCTGGGAAAATACCCAGAAGAATGACAGCTAGGTTGTACGGTGGATCCAATCCTAATTTTTGGAGAAGTCTCCACACTGCTTTTCAGAGCAGCTGTACCAGTCTGCAGTTCCACCAACAATGTGCTAATGTTTGTATCTACCACAACTCCTCAGCATAGGTTATTGTTTGTATTTTTCAACTTTGCTATTCTGACTGGAATGAGAGGAAATCTTGATGTGGTTTTGATTTGCATTTCTCTGATTACTAGCGATACAGAACACTTTCTCATATATTTATTGGCTTTTTGAACTTCCTCTGTTGAGAAGTTTCTGTTTAATTCCATAGTCCATTTATTGATTGGATTGTTTGTTTTTGGTATTAAGTTTTTTGAGTTCTTTATATATCCTGAATATTAGCTCCCTGTTGGAGGAGTAGCAGTCTATGATTTTCTCCCATTCTGTAGGTTCTCTCTTGATATTCTTGACTAATTCCTTAGCTGTGCAGAACTTTTTACTTTAATAGCATCCTATTCATTGATTCTTGGTTTTTATTCTTGAGCTATGGTAGTATTGTTAAGGAAATAGGTGCCTATACCAATATGGTGGAGTGTTGATCCTATTATTTCTTCTAATAGTTGTTTGGTTACCAGTTTAATTCCTAGTTCATTGATACATTTTGATTTGATTTTTGTACAGGGTGAGAGACAAGGATCTAATTTCAGTTTTCTGCATATAGCTGTACAGTTTGTCCAGCACCATTTGTTGAACAGGCTGTCTTTCCTCCACACTATATTTTTGCCCCCCCCCTTTGTCAAATATGAGATGGTTAAAGGCTTGTGGATTTGTCTCAGTGTCTTCTATTCACTTTCATTGGTCTTCATGTCTGTTTTTGACACTAATACCATTCTGTTTTTGTTACTACAGCCTTTAGTATAATTTCAGGTCGGGTATTATGACACCTCCTGTTTCATCTTTCTTGCTTAGTAATGTTTTGGCTGCTCCAAACATTTGGGTTTCTTATTATTTCAAAAGAATATGAGAATTGCTTTTTCTATATCTATGAGAAGGATATTTTCATGGGGATTGTGTTGTATCTGTACGGGATTTTTGGCAGAATGGCCATTTTAATTATATTTTGCCTAACCAAGAACATGGAAGGTTTTTCCATCTTCTCATGTCTTCCTCGATTTCTTTTTTTCAATGGTCAGTGATTTTCATTGTAGAGGTCTTTTATTTTCTTTGTTAGATTAGTTCCCAAATATTTTATTCTTTTTGAAGTAATTGTGAATGGGTTGGAATCCTGATTTCTTCTGTGACTGCATCATCCTTTGTGCATAGGAAGGCTATTAATTTATGAGTGTTGATCTTGTAATCTGTCACTTTGATAAATTAATTTATAAGATCTAGAAGTCTTCTGATAGAGCTTTTTGGGTCTTCTAGGTATAAGATCATATCATCAAAAAATAGAGATAGTTTTACATCTTCTTTTCCTATTTGAATTACTTTATTTCCTTCTCTTGTCTGAAAGCTTTGGCTAGGGTCTCAAGGACTATACTGAATAAGAGTGGTGAGAGTGGACAGCCTTTTCTTGTACCCAAATTTACTGGAAATGACTTCAGTCTTTCTCCATTAAGTATAATGTTGGCTGTGGATTTGTCATAAATGGCTCTTACAATATTAAAGTATATTCCTTTGATCCCCATCTTCTCCAGAGTTTTGAGCATGAACGGGTGTTTTATCAAAGGCCTTTTATGCATCATTTGGTTTTTGTCTTTAATTCTGTTTAAGTGGTGACTCACATTTATTGATTTGTGTATGTTGAACCAGTCTTACATCTCTGGAATGAAATCCCTCTTGATTGTGATGTATTATCATTTTGATGTGATTTTGAATGTGTTCTGATACAATTTTAGTCAGAATTTTTGCTTCTATGTTCATCAGAGAAACTGGTCTGTAGTTTTCTGTTCTTGATGTGTCTTTGTTGGGTTTTGATATCAGTGTTATTGTCACCTCATAAAAACTGTTTGGGAGAGCTCCATCCTTTTCAATTTCTTGGAATAGCTGACTAAGGAGAGGTGTTAA